>JAUELK010185932.1:0-10863 GCA_031471215.1 Gastropteron pacificum
TCTCTCTCTCTCTCTCTCTCTCTCTCTCTCTCTCTCTCTCTCTCTCTCTCTCTCCCCTCTCTCTCTCTCTCTGTCTCTGTCTCTGTCTCTCTCTGTCTCTCTCTCTCACTCTCTCTCTTCTCTCTCTCTCTCTCTCTCTCTCTCTCTCTCTCTCTCTCTCTCTCTCCCTCTCCTTTTTTTTTCTTCTTCTTCTCTCTCAGTCTTAGACACAAACACACATACGCTGACAGGTGAAATGAAAACAAAGGGTAGATAGTAGATATTGTATAAAATATGTGATATGATATGCAAATGGTACGTGACAATGTAGACTATTATGTATTTGAAAATGAAAATATAAATGTAGGCCTACCAGTATGCAAATAAATGGTAGCCTTCATGTTGGCGATATAGTTTAAAAACGAGGCAAACTTGTCAGAAGAATTAATATTTGAATTCAAAGATCAGACTAAACAACAACTTGCTGCGTTCCCGAAAGGTAGCAGGGGGGAATGGCATCACACACAACGGAACTTAAGGTAATGTATTAAGATGTTTTGTTACTGAATAAGGAACTATTCTAGTAAGGGAGCAATTTAGATTAAGAATCAAACTAAGCATCCACGTTTCGTTTCAATTTCAAAATGATACAGTGCAGAACGTTTTGGTCGAATACAATATGTTGGACGAATTCTCGGGTTCGACAAGCAAGGACTGAATTCCCAATATCCTTTATTCTCTCAATACATTTTTCACGCTATCCTCGAACGGTTTCATGAAAGAAGAAGAACAATAAGCAGCAATTCGTATCGACAGTGAAACATCCAAACTACATAGCCTACGACACATCTTTGTCTACTACTATGATGATGACAAGAGGAGTGACCCAGATTTTCTTGTTGTCCCCGTGTCCTCTTTAACTTTAACATCATGTAGGCCTTCGCGATGGCTGATGATACCAGTATTACCAGAGAGTTGAGAGAGCTTGTAAATATTATACAAGCTCTCTGTTGATACTGGTAAAGTCCTGATGGTCACGATTTGTTTCTTCTCCTTCTTCTTCCAGTAAGTTGGATCACTCAGACTTGAGTAGTATATACTCCAACGCGCATGATTCAAATTTGCGACTCAGCCTTTCCACCCCTAGAGTACAAAAATGGCTTTAAAAGGGGGGTATGGGAAGTAATGAATTGGTTGCGCAAAGAAGTCTCAGTTGTTGCTTCAATTTAGTGTTAAACATCTAGATCTAGATCTATCTAGATCTAGAATCTAGATATAGACTAGATCTAGTATGCAGATCGAATTGTAATTTTGTCAAGGTAAGCTTTAAAGCTGTCTGCATTGACGTAAAATGTGGCTCCATCCGGCAGTGAGTTCCAGAGTCTAATTGTGTTAGGGTAAAACGGTGACTGTCTATGCTCGATGTTGGTATGGCATAATGTCCCTAGGCGTCTGGATTGAGATGATGCGGGTATACGGTGATCGAAGGGAAAATCAACTAGACCAACGAAGTACGAAGATTAAATCTGTTTTGCTGTTGTTGTCCCTTGCTATCTAGGCCTAGAGAAAAAATGCAGCTTAACGTTTCTAACTCCACATTTTAGGGTGTAACAGGAATGAGTGACACACATCAAAGACACGCACGCACACGCACGCACGCACGACACACACACACACACACACACACACACACACACACACACGAATTTCGCGGGCTCTCTACTAGTAATACTAGTGAGTACATGTACATAATTAAGAAGGTAAAGGCTTGTATACTCCTTTATCTATTGGCCTGCCCATTGAAGGAGGTGAATGTTGGTTAGGCCTACTTGACTTTAAAAGTATTATTAGTAGCCTATAGGATACCGGTATATATTCCAAGCTCTCTGGCCTAGGCCTATGTGTGTGTTTCGATTTTGTGATGCTCACTGGGTATTTTTGTTATTCAGAACATACAATTCCTGAACTCCCTTCCCCAAAACTTAAGATCAGAAAGTGACATTAACACATTTAAAAGAGACCTCAAGACCCACCTTTTCACAAGGTATGTGCTGTCGGAAACATTGGTGCTGTTGCCAGTATTGTAATGTGTACGAAAATTACTTATTTTGATTGGTAACAAATATGAAATGAATGACCACTGTGTACGAATGTGATTGTAATGTAAGTTTGGTATGATGTACTGTGCTTTACGTTGTGGTACGCCTTGAGCCCACCGTGTGGGGTAAGTGCGAGGTAGAAATAGCCAGTTATTATTATCATTATTAACCGTATATATTAGATGTAGGGCTACATTGTAAAATGCACTAAAAATATGTCCTCCTTCTATGACATTAGGCTCATTAGTGAGCGTCTATTATATGAAGGGCCGCAGTTATTGTAGATCAGTTGTTAATCTGTAGCCTACCTACAGTGCAAAGACAATACCGTATGGGCCGGGATTTTACTCATAAATTATGTTTTATTTTTTTTTACAAGCGAGTAGACGGGAAACAATTAGTGGATGTTGGAACGAGGTGGCTTATACACAATTCACTCATTTCTTTTCAAGAGCTGTAGGCCTATAATATTTTACTGATTATAAGCGTAAGAGGAGAAGTTGTACTTTTCCTGATTTTCTTAGGAGTTGGGAGAATAGACTACATGCTAGGGCCTACATGGTATTGGTAATTTACCCTTTAACTCTACTTTACGTTGTGTTATTATTGTACTTATCGTGTTGCTTCAATTATTACTATTATATATTATATTTATGTACACGTATGTTTATGTGTTGTCCACATGCTTGTGTTTTACTGTCTACTTTACTTTTATGGTGTTCTGCATTGATTGATGTTGTGTGAATGAGTTAAGGACAGTGTCATTGTAAAGCACACATAGCCGACCGAGGGATGAGCGCTATTTACAAGTGATCTTTATTATCATTATTATTATTAATATTATTATTATTATTATTTGTGCGTGGCGCGAATCCAGATTTTGTACGAACCAAACCTCCCCACTTCCCTGCTGTTGTACGAGGAAAACTTTCCGCCATCTGACTTCTCTTTCTTGAAAAAAAAAGCAACGACATTCGTTTCACTTCATTTTGTGACAAACATACACCAGAGTCTTCATATGAGTGATACAAGTGTGATAGTCAATAGCCTACAACAAAGGCCTGTCTACGTGATAGCTTAATAATTCCAGTATATTATTCATTCACCGGCAAAGAGCAAAAAGCCGGTGTCGGCGGCCCATCCATCACATTTTTAAAACGACTATTTTGATTGGTCAAATGCTTTCAATATTTAGTTTCTAGCCAATGATGTAGTCTGTTATTTAACCGTCGGCCCAGGTTGCTCTACCGGAATTCAGTTAACCGTGTGTATCAATACGCACACGGGTCTCTTGTGCTACACATGTGTAGACTGACCTTTTTCATCAGATCGAAAGCTTTATTTTTATTGTTTTACCAATCAATTTGGTGTTATTGTGGTCAAAATCGACACCTGTTGTATTTCTTATTGCTGAGCCAGAACTGAATGACCAGTGATGGATCTCATTATTCTCATAAACACCCTCGAGAAAACAGTATCCCCAGGTGAGAATGTTGTTATTCCCGGTCCCCTGCCTGGGGATGCAGTCTCATCTCCACCAGAATAGATAGAACAGAATCCAAACTTGACACCTGAGGCCCCACTAAACTTTATTAACTGGATCTAGGGTCTAGAATCTAGATCTAGACGTCTACTAAATCTTGATTGTACTAGAAACTAGCAGTACAACAACAAGACACACACTAAAAGACTTAGACTTAGAGGAGAGGGGAGGCCTGTTGAGTGTTGTTACTCAATACTCATGATCATACTGATACTTGATGCTTGATGATGATTGATAGATTAGATAGATAGATACTCAAGACTGTTACTCATGATACTGTTGCCTATTATTTAAATTTTCAGTCATAAAAATAAGTTAGAAACGTACAAATCCATCTATCCAATGGATTTATTTACACAAAGTGAATGAATGAATGAGAGATCAATACCGTTTCAGTTTCACAGAAAAATGTTGAAATAGTTTTGAAAATGAAACTGAAAGTCAAAGTGGGTTGGGCTAGCTGCCATGCCCATCATCAACACAGTGCTGCGTGCACAGCAATGTAAAGTGTAAAGCGCATTAAAGAGGTGAGTGACCGGTATCTGGGTAGATCTAGCCGAAGACAGCCACTGACCAGATCTCCACTAGGACTAGGCCTAGGACTAGAGAGTGATGAGATGATACGCTATGATTCACAGTAGCCTATACATAATATAGAGGTCACCTCACATTTTCTATGGCGTTTTTACTTGAAATGGCTTGGACTTGGAGTAAAGTAACATAATTTCTCTTGCTAATAAATAAAAGTGTCTTCTTTAAGAAGTGACCTTTTTGATCTAGCTCTAGAATTCTAGATCTATACATAATAATACATTGTCAGCTGATACGTTCAGAAGGCTGATTAGAGTCAGAAGCTCTTCTTATCCATATCATCACTCTATTGGAAACGCTTTGAGGCATCAGGCATGTTTGACGTTTGCAGTGTTAGAAATGCACGCCTGACACACCCACTATCTATCTTCTTAGGCCTTGTTTGATTGTACTTGAACACATGTGAGTCGAGTAACAGTAGCAGGCGGATAAATAATTGCTCACTTCTTTGCGTTTCCTTTCCACACTGACCGAGACAGCATCACTTCTTAATAAGTGCTCTTAAAATATACTCTAACTCTATGACTATGATGTCAATGATGATACACAGTCTGAGTCAGTGCGCTTTGTAATCGATGGTGCCTGCCTGACTTGGTGTGTTGAGGGCTTTAGACTAGAGATACGAGGTCCGGACACCCTGTCATATTTTGCGCCAATACCTGGTCTGTGAGTGTAGGCTTCACGACAACCATCGCAGTTTAGAACGGTTCTGCAAATACTGAAATGAAGCCCATTGATTGAACTGATTGGTCTATCTTCTGATTGATATCATTTTCTGATGGCTATTTTTATAACAAGTCACATGGTGACTTTTCCGCCACCCCCAAAAAGTCAGTTTTCTCACGGGTCCGGACACTTTCTCGCGGTCACAGGTCTGAACACTATCTCACGGGTCTGAACACTTGTCATTATTAATATTATATAATTATATAAACACATTATTTGCCTTTTAAAATTATGTTTAATACCAATTTATCCAGAACGAAGTATAATCAAAGCCTTCCACCTCCCTCAAAAAAAAAAAAAAGGTTGAGTAAGCACGGTTACAATTGCCTCTCATTGCTCTGCTCAAAATAAAAAAAAGTGCGCGGGCAGATGAAAATATAGCCTACAAAAGTGAATCGTTGTTTCGTAAACCCACCCTCAGTAATAAAGAAAACAAAAGATATAGACAAAAGCAATAGGTGATTTAAAGACGAATTCCAGAACATTTGTGCCAAAAAACCTAAACATTCATATCCGAGTTTAAGGTTAAGGATTGCTGAGAAACACAATCTATCTATCTTCTTCATCAGTCAGGACACCCCTCTCACACAAAGATATGGAATCTGGACCTAGATATGCTTGCCCTATGGTGAAACTACTTTTTGTTTCTGTGAAGAAATAGGGAATACCTGTAGGTAGAAACCACTTTTATGACTTTTAATCCTCGGAAGAAGAGAATGTTGTTACTTCCCAGTCACACTAGAATTAAGTGGAGGAAAACAGTATCAAGGTGTCCAGCAAGGTCTTGAATTACGTCGTCTGGTCGTAAAGGTCGTAAATTTGCGGCATTGGTCGGAAAATCCTATGAATGAATTGGTTATAAATCGGGCCGGCAGTATGAATAGCCTACTAGGATCATGCTACATTACTAGTGCACAGAGTCACGCAAATCATCATATGGGCGATTATACAATACGACTCTCTCTCCGGCGCACACATATACAGTAATTAATTCTTCATTTCCCTGGGTAGTAAACAAAATTCCCAGGTAGTAAATTTGATTCTAATAAAGTGCTGGACACCCTGAGTATGAAAACGTCCCCACATTGTTTTTCTTGCTTCAGAAGGAAGTCGAAACATCAGTTTAGGTATTCAAAATCTTGAATTGTGTCATATTGCTCAATTAAGGAAATTAAACTAGATCTAATTTCTGCAGAGGAGGTAACGAAAGAGTCATGAAGCCGGTAAGGTGTCCGGACCTGGTATAATTACTCTAGTCTAGTACATCTATTTGATGACATAGTTGTCCCGCGTTCTCATGATTCTTTATTCCAGATCTATAGATTGTTCTAATTCAACTTCTTAAAAAATTGGTTTCAGATACAAATGAGCTAGAGTCTGCCCAGCGGTTCCTTGAAACAGCCGCATCTCAAAATTTGGTAAGTACATTGAATTGATATTATATTAATACTAAAGAATAAATGGAGAGTAGGTTACATGGTTCACAAATGATTACACTACTTGATCTAAATTGTTATTTACTACGTTTCAAATCATCAAGGATCTTTATCCCACATTTTCAATTTTCCTGATTTGTATATTTGTACTAAGATATATAATCATTCATTCAACACTTCTTTGTTGATTATTAAAATTGGAAAGATGGTGGATATGTCTTGATCACTTGTGTTGCTATTGTAGTATACTGCTATAGATAGGCTTACACTTACATGTCTGCTGCAAAGCTTCCCAATTAAGTGCAAGTCTTAACAACTTTTCTTGTTTGTTTTTTTCGTTCATGATATATTTAGTGAAGAAAATTGATAAAACAGGATTATTGGTTTGATTACGCCAATTATTGTGAAACTTCTAGCCTATCTTAGATTCTAGAAATATGTTTGTAATCATTAGAACTGTTTCCTCCTTTTCTTTTCAGCCTGGGTTATTGACTTCGCTGAGTGACATTCTCTTCCATGGCGGGAACAGCCAGGTGGCTCGCATGCAGGCTGGCCTGCAGCTCAAAAATGCCCTCTACTCAAAGGACGCTGCCATCAAGGCGCAACACCAACAGCGGTGGTTGCAGTTTACAGAGGAAGTCCGGAACCACATTAAACAAAATGTGAGCACTGTTCTGGTCATGCTTTCCTATTTAATCATTTTGTGTGTGACATTGCTGTTCTCATCAGGCTTGGCTCAACATTTGCTATGAGGGATGTGACTACAAAACGAAGTGAGCACAGTGTTGCATACTTAGTCAAAAAGGCCCTGTACATTTGAGACTGTCTTGCTTGCACGCATGACCATTGGGTCTGTACACAGGCCTTGGACAGAATCCAGATTTGATGCGAAAGATACGATTGTCTGGGTTTTTGTTCTTCTTTCAATCAAATTGTTGGGTTCATGGAAAAACGAGAAAGAGTGAAACTGAAATCCATCTTTTCTTCACATTTCCTTTCTTTGTCTGGAGCTCTTCTATCCTTTCACTCGACACCCATTTTATGCTGTTTCATTTCTGTTATTTCTTCTTTTCAACTCTTCAGGTTGTGAACACCCTTGGCACAGAGACTGTTCGTCCTAGCTCTGCCGCTCAATGTGTGGCCTACATTGCATGCGCAGAACTGCCACACTCCATGTGGCCCGATCTGATTGCCCGTCTGACAAACAATGTGATCAACCCTGCCAGTACAGAGATGATGAAAGAGTCAACCCTGGAGGCAGTCGGCTACATGTGTCAGGACATTGTATGTGTTGAGTTTTTTCTGTGTGTTTTGTTCAATTTAATACAATGCGTTGCCTTTCACACGAAAGGGTGTATCGCAATTTTCAGCACCCACAATTAGAGCATCTTTAGGGTTACGCTCTCTCCAATCTGCATGACTATAGCTTTTGTAACTTCTTTAGATTAACCATTTCACAATCTCAAGACTGATTTTCTAACTTTTAAGCTTTTCTGCTCACTTTAATTCCCTGATCAGAAAAAGAATGATAAAGACTGTTTGGAATTTGGTTCCCTACTGATTCTGCATTTATTGTCAATAGCTTTATCATACCATGTCAACAAGGATGAACTGATTGTGTAGAATTCTACTAAAGTTGCTTTTGCGGGTGTTGGTCCTTGAGTTTTTGTTGGGTGTAACAGCTATCTGTCACATTAATTTGTTTTGTTATACTTAATAAGTTGCTTTGGTAACATTAAACCCCCTTGAAAGTGATTGATGAATGTAAGCTTTGTTGTTCAGGACCCAGAGATTTTGCAACTTCAATCCAATGAGATTCTGACAGCAATCGTCCATGCCATGAAGAAAGATGAACAAAGGTATAGTCAGTGTTCCTTCATTTTAATGATCAATAACATTCACATTCTCACCCATCTTAGTTTACATTGTTATTGTTGACTATAGTATTATAGAAGGTATTTTTGTGTTTATTTAGAATGAACTTAAAGATCAAACATTTTTATAAAATGTTGAAATGTATTAATTTCCTCAGCAACCATGTGAGATTTGCTGCAACCAATGCTCTACTCAACTCCTTGGAGTTCACAAAAGCAAATTTTGACAAAGAGGTAGGTATAGGAGCAGTCCTTTATCAATGTAATACGTCTCCCTGACATTATTTACCTCTTCACTTGTCATCATACCATTAACCTTGTGAAAAATGGATAAAACTATAATTGTAAATAGGGTAGAACATGTATGTGGGACTCCTCGCCCTTATATTATTATATCATCTATGCCATTTAATATTTATCCATGGTGGTTAGTATGACTACTGCAAGTTGCACATATATGGTTGGTTTACTCAGTAAGGTTTTTCTTCTTTCTACTCATCTTTAAGCCTCTATTCACAATGTGCTGCCTTCAAAAACACATGCACTCCAGTTGTAATGTAAGCCATAAAAGAATCATATATAAGATAACAATGCTTTGTGTATCATTGTTTTCAGACCGAACGCCATCTGATCATGCAAGTGGTTTGCGAGGCAACACAGTCCCCTGATGTGCGGGTATGTATTTATTTCATTGTATTAGTGTGAACCCAGCATACAGTCAGTCATAGGAAACACTACAGCATAATATTGGTCTGGATTGGTCGATGATATAGGCTATATCGGAACTATATTATGCTTGCAACTTTCATTGAAAATTACGAAGATGGGAGCTGTTTATTTGTAAAGAGATGATTTTCAAACAGCTGAAGACATGCTCTATTTCGACTTCAAATCCCGATGAGGGCATTCTGAACATGGGTCGCATGGGCTGTTTTCATGGCTATCCACCCACATCCTATTGGACACGGATGTTAAGATGTGGGTCCTACTTCGTACATGATTTAGTAAGTGTCGCTCGGAGTGTAAAGCTCAAATATGATTGACGCACATGTCATTTTCAAATGTTTCCTGGGCAGGTACGCGTGGCAGCCATGCAGTGTTTGGTGCGGATCATGTCCCTCTACTACATGTACATGACCCAGTACATGGGGCCTGCTCTGTTTGCTGTAAGTTGTCTTTTATTACTAAGATTTTGCTAGTAGTAGTTGTTTGGCTACACTTTCAAGTTCATGGTTTAGAAGGCAAGCCAAGGTGGATCATCCTTTGTCTGGCTCCTCGTCTGTAGTTGTCCTTGTAAGTCTACAATTGCATCCAGACTGGTTTCACCTCAGAATTTAAGGAGCACCCAAGCTCTTGGACATTATTGTTCAGGGTTTCTTTATTCTTTTTTTTTGTAATAAAAAAATCCTCTCCTCTCCTATGTCTTATCCAATAATTACTAATATTAGTACATCATAATTATTACCAGTGATCTTGTTGACTCATTTATTTATTTTTATGACAGAAATTGCATCAGTGTTACATAAAACAAAAGACGTACTTCAACACTTTACAGCCAGGTTAAGAACAAATGAGAACAGACTCGAGATTTAAAAAAAAAAGAGGGAGAAGAAAATACAGGCGTGAAATATCAGTTGCTACATGTACCATCTGCCTGGCATGAATGGAAAATGTAACTAGTTACAATTGTTATCATCGATTATCAATATTCTTAAACTTTTATTTCAGATCACAATTGATGCTATGGAACACATGAATGAGGAAATAGCTCTCCAGGGCATTGAGTTCTGGTCCACTGTTTGTGATGAAGAAGTTGACCTGGCAATAGAACTCTCTGAGGTAAGAAAGTGTTTACCCTCTTTGTATATATCTATGTGAGTGTGGTGCATTAACATAATTATACAGTGGAACCCCTCTGTAGAGCGACCCACGCCACCCTCCCACATGACTTTTTTCCCTAAGGACGGATACCCCGGCACAGCTTTTACATTTAACGACCGTAGTTCTACTCCAGAAAGAAAGAGAAATCCCCCTCAGACGCCTGACGACGATGTTGCAAGACAATTTTTACGGCATTTTTTCAAAGTTAAGAGCTTTTGTCTTGTATTCTTATTGTACCTCCCCTGTGACCTGTTGGCATCTCCATTTTTTAAGTTCTTATTGTACATTTGTACAATTTGCCATTTTTAAAAGACAATAGCTAATAGAATTACTGTAATGAATTACATCACAACTTGTATTTGATAATGATGCCAATAATTTTGTCTGCATCAGGCGGCAGAGCAAGGTCGTCCCCCAGAGCGCACCAGCATGTTCTATGCAAAGGGGGCACTGCAGTATCTAGTGCCAATCTTGTTGGTATCACTTACTAAGCAGGTAAGCATATGAGCCTGTGACAAAACGTCACACCCCATTATATGTGTCACCAGTCTTAATTTTATTTTCCTCACCTGTCAGCTATGTCTGTGTGTTAGTTCTATACCTGGAGCGCATACAATACCCGGAAGAAGATAATTTGAGCATTTATTTATATTATATGCAGAGATGCCAACCAGTACGATTTCTCGTATTTTAGTACGATTTTTCAAGGCAAATACGACAATACGATTTTCTGT
>JAUELK010186043.1:0-20371 GCA_031471215.1 Gastropteron pacificum
AACATACTAATGCACACTAGTTAGCTCAATGATAAGTAAATGGCCATTTGGTCTATACCATAGCCACCTCCCCTTAACAAACAATGATTTGTTCATGTTTTGTATAAAATGCATGATATGCCAACACTGAATGTTTTTCACTAGAACCGAGTCTTGGTGATGTACAAATA
Source organism: Gastropteron pacificum (assembly GCA_031471215.1). Lineage (NCBI taxonomy): Eukaryota > Metazoa > Mollusca > Gastropoda > Cephalaspidea > Gastropteridae > Gastropteron > Gastropteron pacificum. The sequence continues at coordinate 171 of JAUELK010186043.1, forward strand.
GGAACTATAGCATTTTCCCCAAATGGGACAAGAGTCCACACTGAAACATACTTAAAATAATGTTAGGCATACAAAGTTGATAAAGTAAACAGAGTACGATGTACAGATACACAAAAGAATAATGTGTCTCTATAATAATAATAATAATAATGTGTCTCTATACTTTCTTTAACAATTGTGGGAATCTAGTCTGTGCTTGTTATCTAACTTGGCCGTGATAGCTCCTTGCTTCTCTTTTAGACTTCTTTACAATCTTTGACCAAAGTGATTTGATATACAGTGAAAAACAGATGGATCATTTAAAAAAAAATTAAATCATCATTCTACTTGTCTTTTCTTTTTCAGATTCAACTTACTCCCTGAAAAACCTGCGTCAAGATGTTGCCAAACTGCACTTCACATGCTTCTATGACTCTGCATCCAACTCTGACAGTGAAGTCAAGAGGAATGCTAGATTATAGATTATTGTTGTTTTTAAGGTGTTGCCTAATGCTGTTTTAGATGTATATTATTGTAGAAATACAATACACTCTGAAAGACAATGCCTGTTTGGCTTTGTCAAGCAATCCATGTTTTAATTTTATGCATTTTATCAGTTACACATGTTTGTTATTTTGTAAACAGTATGCTTAGCGCTTTGAGGGCTATTTGTTAAACATTTTACTTTTACATTATTGGACATCATAATGTATTCTCGATATGCAAATAATGAATTGATCTAAGAACACACTAATGCTTTTGATGTGATTTACAATTTCAACATGCATTCTTATCTATCGTCACGCTCTACTTGTCAATGTTCATGCCCATTGCTGATGTATATAGTACACATACATGTCTTCTTCATTCTCAATATACATGTGTTTAAAATCTATGAAAATGAAGCTACCAAACTAAATTGTCTGTCTTAAATGGCCACATGCTCCTAAGTGTTGTTGCAGTATTTGTGCTTTGTCCTTATCATTATTCTTCACTCACATTCATTCCCTTAACTTACTTCAAGTCTCCGCCTCCACTTTCCTCTGTTGTTAAAGCTGTCTCTGGAGATCCTTTGTAGTTTTAGCCTGAGACGTTTGTTTAGCAAGCTGATGTAGGAGTACTAGGAGGCTGATGATCTGCCCTTTTTTCTTTGCCTTGGAAGACCTGGTTCATCAATTTTGTGTTTTGATTTCTTGTGTCATGTACAAATAATATATTTAAGTTTCCTTTTGTTGATGATGGATAATAATTATTTTTGTTCCCACTTCTAGTAATATGTTTTCATTTGTTCTTTGTCCATTGTTCTAAATTTTCTCTCTGTGTCCTCTCTATCCTGGTCTTGTTTTGACTTTATTCCTATCACTATCATGACCTGATTGCCTCTTTTTGTTTTTGTGTACCTTTAAGAGCAAGAGCAAGCCATGCTGGAGTATTTACTTCTGTAACTCTGTAAATCAAAAACATAATTCAATTATACGCAGCATGGAGTTGCTTTTAGTTTCTAATTTCACCTCACTCAGTCACTCTTATTCTTATGTTGATTGAAGTGATGGTGTTCTCATATTACCTAATGACCCTTTTTATACCGGTACTACTATTATTACAATTACAAGTGTATTATTCTTATCAATACACTAATACTGTGTTGTAAAGGGACACTGACATGCCAACTATGATTATTTGTACCTATGTTTTGGTACCTGTTGCACTTAATTCTCTACTATTCATTAGCAGTAAATGAACGATAACTTGAATTCTCAGACTTTCTTTTATCATCAGTCCCTCAATAGTGTGTAGAACTTGTATTGTACTGCATGTTGAAATGAGAAAGCTTTCCATGTTTTACATTAGCATTCATTATGGCATCGGCATAACATAAAGTAAAAAACATTTACATATAAATAATATAACAAACAAAAACACAGAGATTTGTTTCATGTGATGTTTATTTTGAAGAAGAAGCTTTTACCAATTGAATAAAATCAAAGGTGTACGAGCACAACTCTTGTGAGTAGAGTATTTCGATGATATTAAAGCTTCTTAAGCACAATTCCCACCATCTACCAGTGCTTTATCACATGCACATAATTATTACATTTGTCATGTGTATATATATACATGCTGTATAAAATGTTATGAATAAAAGAAAAATCTACTGTGAATAAATAATTGTATCGTGTATCATTCTTTCTTTCACACTTCAGTAGCTGTCCTGATTTTGTGTTTCTGCTCTAAGTTGGTAGTTAGTTAACTTAAACCTTTGTATTCAGCAGATTTAGTCACATTTACAATCTGGCAATCTGGCTAGCTAATGACATTTAGACTAAGGAAATGGAATGTTTTCAGTAATGCTGATACCATCCTATGATCATCATTTTGAATACAGTTCACTAGATGATTCACATAGAAGCCCATTTCACATGCACACATACTGTAGTATCATCACCATACTCGAGTATGAAAATTAAAGGTTTTAAGTTGATATATATGTAGTAACTACTAAGTAATCGAGTAGTGTCCTATCATTTTTCTTTCTCCGCTTGACTAAAATCAGTTTGGTCTCATTCCTTTCATTGATAGAGAGAAACACTGTGTGGTGAGGAGGCTGGTGGCACAGACATCATTCTTGATGTGTAGATTAATTATTATTCTTGAAGGAAGAACAATCTTCCAATATCACTAAGTATCAGGGAGCAAATTCATCGCTTGATCCATCTACGTGTACATAACAACTTCAGTGAGCATAAATAAACAGTACAAATCATGAGCTGTTTATTATGTATTTGCTGTCCAGAAAGAGTGTATACAGAATTAGTAAAGTATGTACACGACTGGATAATTTTGTACAAGTCAAATGACAAATCCAATGAACTGATTTTGGGTACTCTTCATAATAGCTGATGTCTACTACTACTTTATTACTATTATAATGAAATAGTGTGACAAAAAAAACCCATCTACAGTCTACATTTTAAACAATAGGCACTTCATGTTCTTGTCTTTCTTCTCTCTCACATGAGAAGGAGGCACAGTCGAATGGAATTAGAAAAACAAACTAAAACTGTATTCATAATCATACACAACCAGTTTCAAACACGTCTGAAGTTGAAAATGATCATTTTTAAGGGGACCAGTATTACAATACATATAGTTGCCAGAAACAACTGGTTTATCTTTCAAAAACGGGTCAACAATGGTGATGGTTGATTAATTTCAAAAGTGAGAACTAAGTACCGGTAATAATAAAGAAACAAGGCTGTTGTCATTTATTTATTCTAAAGATTCCATGCCTTCCTCATCATAAGATCAAAGTAAGCATCGTTGTCTATTGAGGCACTCACACCGCAATAGTAGTTGAGGAACTCCTCTTTTGTAATCTGAAAAAGACAAAAATGTGTGTCAATAAACATGTCTATGCTTGCATTTATTGATCACAATTTGTTCCTTGATTATTTCATAGATTCACATCTCTCTATATTTTTACTAAATAAAACTGCAGCCTAATGAAGCATAACATAAAAGACAAACATAAAGATGGGCAGACAAAAGTAAATAGAACTGAAAATTAGTTGCAGAATAGTTGCATGAGTTGCCGTGAAATTTCAATATGCTATAATGTATAATCATATCGGCACTAAACTGAATTGTGAATACTCCTACCTATAACAACAATAATATAATTACATTGTAATTGTAGTACATGTATTGCCAGTTTGTTCTAAATCACATTTTATGTAAAGTGTACAGGAGTTTGAATCCATTAAAAGATTTAATTAATAAATCAAACCTACATGATCATCAGCCATACTTAAAACTTTCTTTACTAAAGACTTCACTGAAACTAACTATATAACACACACTATATACTGCACATGGGAAAAACAACACACAACTATAACTGTATAGAGCGATAAATTCTCTGTGAGATCTAAAACAATGTAAACTCTTGCTTTTTCTGGATTCATTACAAACAAAGGCACATGCAGTAAATGGAATGGGTTCATGCTACATACAAAGTGAGTGAACTGAAATTTTAACGTAAAGCTCAGTAGGCCTACTAACAAATTGGGGACAGTCATGTTGTCTCACACAAGATCTTACCTCAGGGTTGTTGTAATCCTATGATGATGTATTCTGTTCACATGTTGATGTCAATCCAACTTAATGTAATTGTTATTACGGAATACTATCTAAATGTAATGGTACTTTACAATTTAACTACACGTTGATGTCATTTACATTTTGATTAAACAAACAAAAATCAAAAGAAGAACACAATCAACACTTTCTACTATGACTATGATAACACTCCAAAGTCTCTTTCCCAGAGGGCTTTCACATTCAAATTACATGTTTGATTGTCTGACTAAAAGCAGTCTTAGTCCCTGTGGCTTCTTTTCTGCATATCTTTGTGATTCATCGCTGAAACCCATTTTAGACCATTCCAGTCTTTTAAGTTTTACAATTCATACCAATACCAGTGTCCTACTTTCTAGGTTTCCTTTGGAAAACAGATGTACACATACTTGAAGTATCTGATATGATACAGGTTGAATTTGACCACATCAATTATTGCTCTCACATTTAACGCTCATCCCAAGATTTTTGAAGCTTATCATGTGCAGGCTATGTGATGTCTCAGAAGTAACTGAGATACCAATGCAGAACACATCAATACAGTATGTAAACAAACTACATCACTTTTCAGCTTACATTTTCAGCAGCTGATTTCAGTGTCCTAATTGTTAATACCAGTGATATCGAATCCATTGAGCCTCTCGCCATGAAGAGGCAAAATACTTAAACAGATAAATTGGGAAGATTTAAACTTAAAAGTAAAATCTCAAAAGATGACACAAAACAAAACATTGCATCTTGATTTTGATTATTCTACCAATCCTTTATTCAGAATATATACAGCAAAGGATCCATAATTAGAAGAATTAAGTAAATATCCCATAATGAGTTACATAAAAAAAACTATGTGCTTACATTTATGAGAAACTTTTCCAAAGTCACAAACATATACAGTGTAATAACTATCGTGCATCTTGAGTAGAGTGGAGACAACTTCCCCAGTGCAACAAGTTTCCATATCATAAAATTCTGATTCAAAACACTTTCCTCATCTGTGTCTACTTCAAAATGATACTAACACTTTTGGTGCAAATGATCAATACAAGCACTATGATGAAAGGCAAATAATTCCATGAGCATGATTCAAAAGGTAGAAATTTTGTTAAGTTTCTTAAAAATGTAAATTGAATTGACAGAGTTCAAAGTGGATAGGGAGGATACAGGCAAAAGATTGAAAATTGTGAAAACACTTACCAGTAAGGGGGGAAAAAAAACTACTTTGTAGGGAAAACCACAGCCATGAGCACTTTGAACAAAAATTCACTTCATACAATACCCTTGTGATAGTGTCAAAGTTATCAAAGTATACACAATATCATTGACAAAAAAATCTATGACATTACAACACTGACAACAACTCTGCGCAGAAAACAAGGAAGAACAATTTTCAAGCTCAATGTATATTGAACATAGATGTAAATGTGGTTTAAGCTTTTCCAATTATCATTTATGACAAACTTGCCGTGTTAGGATCAATGAACTTTCTTTTTCCCCTTCTCTTGCATTTAAGAAACATATCATTCTTGCTCCCAACACATAACGACTACATGAACTACAATTAGATTATAGAATCATTTTAAAAGAGTGAATGAATTCTTGTCTGCCATCGCTTCCAGCTAGCCTGTTCTCATATTACTACAATCAAACAGGGCAGTATGATGTACATCAGTGAAAATTCGATCAAACTAGAGTTTCCATGCATTCCTCATCATGAGATCGAAGTATGCGTCATTATCAATAGATGCGCTCACTCCACAATAGTAATTTTGGAATTCTTCCGATGTGACCTGCAAAATAAACAGGCATACCCTTGTGACACAATGAAGAAGGGGGAACAAGCATGACATAGTGAATTCAGTGCATCTCAAACCATGTCATGCCAAGGAAATATGTAAACTTTTTTTTTTTTTTGTCTAAGGAGACTTACTTTCTTCAACTGGTTTGCCTGTTTCTTGAGTTTTCGTTAAATAATACTTAATTTTGGTGTCAGACACTCCCACGGCATGATGCATTCCTTGCTTCTCTGAAAACTCTTCCTTGGCATGACATTTTGAGTTGAAAACAATTCATGCACTACATAGGGGGTGGAGACAAGAGTAGAAATGACATACATATAAAAGAAATGCAAAGCATGTAATGGACTAGCAGAGACACAAAATATCCTTCGGTGAAATTACTGTAAAATGATAACATATATGGAGGAAAGAGGAGTTGATGACATATGTGTATACACTTGTGTATTAATTGTGACGCTTTACTGGGATTCTGCTGTGATTCGATTTTTAAAGGGGGAAAGATGAATTCCACAAATATCGTTCTGGCAAATAAAATCATTTTCAAAATTGTATGATCTTTTCTTTTTTTTTTGAAGTGACGGATTGTCTAAATTCAAATTCTGTGATTTTGTTGCCATCAATTACCACAGTTGACTCATTCTGTCGATGGTGTAAAAAATGTTTTTTAAAAACAGACTGTGCAAGACAATCAAAAGCATGAAAGAGGGAGAGACAGAATTTGGATTGGCATACAAGGTGCTCCCTAAAAAGACAACAACAAAACATGACAGATTTCTGTATCCCAAAACTACCTTGTCTTGTTACAGTGAGTGGCAATCTTACAGACTTTTTAACAATGTTTTTCTTTTGCATGCATCTTTTTTTCTTCATCTAAGAGTTCATATTGAAATCCCTGATAGCAAACCTTCAAAGCCAATTGGCAATATCAGTACCATAGTGGAAGAAACATTTTTAACACGATAATCATGTTTGTGGATTATTTTTTTTTCAAGCTTTACTTGGTGTTATTAATAATACATAATTAACTTTAAAAGATCAACACTTTTACATGCAGTAACAATGCTCTACCACACATATATTATCAATATAGCAAGTAGTGCATTAAGAACCCTCAAAGTTTTGGAAATAAAAACATCCTTCTTCTCTTATTCTACCTAAATTGTTCAATATACTTTCCATGAGATACATCATAATGTTGGATGTACTTAAACTGGCAGAAATCATTATATCGATAGTAGCATGAAAGTATTCCATACTCCTAAAAAGAAGTATAAAGCGTGCATCAATGTTTAACAAGTTTTTTTTTCTACTGTAGATTATAGATTGACAAGAACAGCTTTATTATCACCCCAATTATGAAAGATTGACCTATTCAAAAAATGGGTTACTGTTTTCAACTGTACAATGAAACAGGAATGCATATCCAGTCTATAAATGTGCAGTAAAAATGTTGACGCAAACATCTCATTTCCAAAACTTTGAGGCATTGTTTACAAAATGGATGGAGGATGAAGCATGGAGATGACAGAGATGTTGTGCAATACTTTCTACTATATGGGTGACTAGCACTTACATAAATGTAGAGATAACCTATAAGCAGGAACAGGGAGAGAGAACATGAAAAACATACCTTTCCGTCTTTCTCTTGACTGTCGAATGCATCAAGGAATTGTTTCAGACACTGATCCTCTGTCAGCTCCCCACTAAGATACTTGGCATGCTTTTTGACATTGTAAACACCATGCAAGTCTTCAACTGTGACTACTCCGTCTCCAGTCCTGTCCAACTTTTTGAAGGCTTTGCCAATCAGGGACTTTCTGCTTGGGTTCATTGGCGGCTAAAGCAAAAATGAAAACAAAAATTCAGAAATGCATAACAAACAAGAGACAAGAATGGGATAAGAAAAACAATTTCAAGGCACCGGTGAACAGTCCTTCAATTAAATATTCACACCTGTTGAAAAGAATGTGTACATATTTACTTATAGTCTAACAAATCCTAAATAAAGATGTCTCTAGACTTGTACAGCCAAACTTGCTCTGGGTGGTCACCCAAGATCATGGTCATAGGCAAACTCAGTCACTCAAGTTGGATGTTCTGGTACAAACATGTATGGTTGCATTGAATTTTGTAAATAACAAAGACAGATGTAAGAGACATACAATTCAAGTCAATTAGTAATGAATATGAGTGTACAATGTGCAGGTATCTGAGGCACTTAGTCAGTGAGTGAGAGATGAGAGGCAGAGCACAATGGAGCAAGGCAACTGACCATTCTCAATAGGAATTTATATAAAAGAAGTGTACATGGCTGCATTAGGCAGTTGGCCATCTAAAGCATGAAAAATATGAGAAAAAAATCCAAGGTTGTCAATAGTCAGTGAGCATTAGTTTCTGTGATCACCTAGAGTAAGTGAACCAAATTTCAGTCAGCATATCGTGAAATGCATGGCACGGAAACAGCACTTTTACGTGTTTAAAATGACATTGTCCGGCATGTCGGCCAAGGGACCTGTGTGGCCCTCATCCTTTTAGACCTGAGTGCCGCCTTTGACACCATCGACCACAGGCTCCTCCAAACAAGATTGAGAAGTGACTTTGGTATTGACAGCGGTGCCCTGCAATGGATATCCTCTTATATGAAAACCCGAACCCAAGCAGTAAAACGCCTCGATCTTGGATCGGCATCCTCTCCATCTTCCCATCAAGAAGAAGTAACATCTTCGTCTGCTCTACTGACTTGTGGAGTCCCACAGGGTTCCATCCTCGGTCCACTGCTCTTCACTCTCTCCACAGCACCTCTGAGTAACATATCACCAGCCATGGCGTAGAACAGCATTTTTAAGCCGACGACACCCAACTCTACGTTCCATTTGACAAGGACAATCCAGCAGCTGCTATGGACACCATGGATAGGTGCTGCGCTGATGTCAAAAGCTGGATGACCTCATCCCTACTGAAACTCAATGACTCTAAGACAGAAGTGCTAGTTTTAGGATTAAAACATCAGAGGCATAAGATCCCCCTCATTATACTAAACATTGGTGAAGCACAAATACAAATGCAGGGGTGTAGCTCTTTGCGCAACCTTGGGGTATTCTTTGATAAAGATCTGTCAATGAAAACAAATGTCACCAAGATTCTAAAATAATACTTACCCTCAATCGAACTAAGAACTCATCAAAGTCAACAGTTCCACTTCCATCCTTATCAAATTCCACGAAAAGTTCATCAATGTCATTCTTTTCAAGCTCTGTTAGACCATAGTCATGAATTCCCTTTGAAAACTCTTTCCTGTCTAAGCTCCTGTTTCCATCGTCATCCATGATCTTGAAAGTTCTAGATAACATAGGACAAATTAAATAGCAAGGTGTACATATACCATGCAGATTTTGACTCAAGTATCATGAATTATAAACATTGTATCATATCAAAATTAAGCTGTACTCAAATATGTACTAAATAATTAAGCACTATTAATTTTCAATAATCAATGTTAGTTTACTTAAATAGAAAATGTAAAACAATTTTGTTATTGTCATCTCATCTCTCTTTGTGAAAAGAAGACCCTATTTTAACAAAGAATTTACCTATATGTTAGTTAACAAGACACAAAGGGATCTAAAGTTTCAGACGACATCACAATAAAACTTATAACTAAGACTACCTGATATCATATTTTGCAAATGTACAAATCTGTCAAAATAAATCTGTTCTTATAAAAAGCTAAAACATTTTCATTGATGCACCCATCTTGGGACTAGATATCTAGACTACATTCATTATAAGGCCCTATGTGACAAATTCTTCTTAAAACATTTTGAATCTAATTTTCCATCTACATCAATCATTCTTTGTGAAGCTTCAATACTTTTTTTAAAAAAGTAGGCCAATGTAGAGTGACAATGTCAGGGACATGTCATATCAGTTTTTAAAGCAATGCAAGGAGATCATGCTTATCCACAATGTAGTTAATTAATGTTTACTTATATGGCAGGCCTAATAGATGGTATGGTATGGTACATTTGCATCTGGGAAATACCTTGCTAAGCCTTTGATTCCATTAGCTCCACGTGCAAGGCATGCCAACCGCAACTTTTCCAGGGGGTCCTTTGCAAGCGCCAAGGCTTTCTTTGATTTCAACTGCATTTCATGTTCAGTTCTTTTTGTAGCTGCCATTGTTTGAAATGTATAGATCTAGATCTATGATATGCAAGAAGAATCTGTCCTGAAATGCAAGAACAAGAATATTTTTATAATGGGCATATGTTACTTTGGCTGATCTTTCAGACTCAAGACTCTGACAACCTATAAATCTAGAACCTAGTCTAGATCTGCATGCCAGAAACTGCGTAGAGATGGTTGAGTTCCATAACGAAAAGCAAAACCACATCTAGATTTAGCTTAGATATCTAGTGTTAAAGTTAAAGAGTTTTCACAAGTTGTTCTCTGAAACAACGCAGATCTTGTAGGTTCAGATGCAACAGAAATAAAACAAACTTGATCTAAAACTTTGAATAAATGCACGGATTCACCTTCAGTGGACTTTTCTAGATCTGCGTGAGGTATGGCATGCAAGTCTGACGTACGAAAAATTAACAGACAAGTCCAATCTTGGTTGGAATCGTAAAGAAATCAATAATCCACTTACGGAAGTTTATCGGGTCGCATGTTTCCAGTCCAGTGTTTTGACTTGGGTAGCTATAGCAACATGGAGTAATTATTGTCACTGCGTAACTGCTGGACAACCACCTTTAAGTATTCGATTTTGTAATACTATGAAGAGAAAAACATGCATGTTATATCTGAAATATTATTTGCTAAACTTTTGAAGTAGATCTGAATGTTAGATCTAATTCTTTACTATTAATAGGAGACTTATTTGTTTTCCTAGAGGTGATGTCTATATGTAACAATAGACTCTCCTTGTCTTCGTACTTTTCAAAGTTCTAGGATTTATTAAGAAAAGCAAGAATTCTAAACTTGAAAAACATCGAACCACCTGGTATACGCCTACTGTGAATGACTAGACTGCTGTCAACTAGGTCCTAGCTAGCAATCGTCGCGCTTTCCGTTTTAGTTTTAGGCCTAGCCTACTTACTTTGTAAACACTGCCTATCACTGTAGAAAGCTATCACTTACTAGATCTACACTACAACAGCTGTGCAATCTAGTTTGTGTCTGGTGAAATACATCTAACTTCTAGCCAACTCGCATTTGCATCAGACGATGACTCAAGACCACACAAAGAGGCCTAGATTCTAGATTCTCTACATTTAAATTTCTTAATAAAAACCTAGACAAAGATTAAAGATGCCAGGTGGAGACTGTGACAGGGCGAATGATCTGAAAGAAAGAATTGGTGCTTTTGTTGATGATATGAAAAAGGGGAAGGGGTAAGTATCTTATATGGGAGGAGGGTAAACATTAAGTTTAGCGTCGTGGGTGGGCGTTGTCTACTATTGTTTACTAGTCTGCCATCTTGGATTGGCGACAAGGGTGCGCGAATACCGTAGCCGTAATACTGGATACTGACTTCTTGATTAATTTCGCGGTGGGCGTTAGGCCTGTAGAAAACACACTGGTCAAAGTCAACAAAGACTTGCCTTTTGAGATTTAGTGGTATTTCTTGGTCTGTCAATATTTCTTTCTATATGATATGCCTATCCGCCATAATTAATAATATAGAAAATTATTCATCGAAAGACGTATCCTTGATACTTGATGTTGTTGGTGGTTGAGACCTGTCCGCTGGTCAGTTCACAGGTTGGCCGACGTCCAAATATGCTGCATCTTGCGTTGCAAGGTCTATTGGTAGCATTCAGGGTTATACATTCATACAGTGCTGGGTGATTTGCCCAGTGGGCATCAAGTCAGTCTGTTCTTGAAGGCGTTCACGCTAGGTGCAGACTCAGACACTGCTGGTTCTGGAAGAACTGACAAACTCTCTCAGAGAAAAGTTACAGCGGACAACCAGACTTGATTGTTGTTTTTTTAAGCTTTTTGCTACGTCCTCTTTTTGTCTGTCATGAAACCTTTCATGTGGTCGTTAAACATTTGTGCTACAGTAGGCCTACAGGGTAGGGTCATCTTTTTTTTTTACAAGTTTCGTGTTCATTTATTATTATGTAGTGGAATTGATGTTGTGATGATACCATGTTTCATGCTGTCATTGTTTTTTTACCACAGAAATTCAAAGGGATCATGTGATGTAGCCATTCAAACAATCAATCTGCTGATAAGAATCATTTCACAAGCAAAGTTTTCAAATGCAAGGTGTGGTATTTTGACTACCATATTCTCATTACATTGTGATTGAGACATATTTTATAAAACAGTTCTGTACCCCCCATTTCTTTAGATATTTTGATCATTTTTAGTAAACTGTAAAACTAAACAGACTTCAAAAAAAGTCTTGCATTTGTTGTGACATGTATGTCAACCTTTGTCTTGATTTTGGTTCACTAGTTTGTTTAATAGAGAAACATCATAAGTGAAAGTACTACTTTTTATTCAGTTTCCGTGGGCAAAGTGATTTGTGGTTTTGCTAGTGACATTGTGTTAAAATTGTTTTGTTTTTTTCATTTTCCATCATTATTTTCAAATATTACTCATTTATTTTTTAACACCAAAATGTGTTTCCTCTGTCTTCTTTACTCTTGTATCTTCATTGATATTGCATTTTAAATCTTATTTGTTTGTGAAATTGCTCCTGCTGCCAGGGAACTCCTCAACCATGTCCGCTCGGAGGGAAAGAAAATCCAAGCTGGAGACCCCTCAGAGAACATCATTGGCAACATGATTCGCAGAGTTTTGAACATAATCAGAGAGGACTACAGGTGTTTATTGGATCCTGAAACATGTCATATGAACACCATAAATGTCATTTACCACCTTTGGAATTGAGCTTTATAATGTGTTTGGATTTACGTCAATCATTGCTCACACCTTTTTGTTCATACTCCATCCTCATATTTTGTCACTCTGCAATCATTTTTTCTCCAATAGGTTATAGACTAAGTCTTTCATCTGCTACCAAGAGGGCTAAACTATGTTTCTTTACTATTTAATTTAAGACTCTTTTTTTTTATACTCCTACATTGCAAATGATCTCTAGAGACAGTCAAGATAGAGGAAAATGGAGAAGAACTGTGAGATCTGCATGTGTGGTTGCTGACACAAAATACACAGAGTGAAGGCGACACGTGACTCTTACATTGACTTGTGATTTTATTCTGTTTTTTTTGCAGAGAGCTTGTCTCACAGATTTCCGAGGGTCCAATGAAGGCTGATCTAGATGTAAGTAGATGGTGGGAAAGCAAGGTTAATTCATAGTAAATTGTTTCCCTGTTGCAATCAGGCGCATTGTATAAGTTATTGGTTCTTCAGACCTTCAGAGTCATGACAGCCCAGCTCTACAACCTGGGACTGGAGGGCCTTCAAATTGGCCCTTTGTTCATGTAATTGTGCAATGCAGTCACAAGGCCCCTCCGGCCTAGATAATTACTACATGCAATGCCGTATTTGAGTTGATACTGCAGACAGTGATACAATATTGAGACATTTATTGTTGTGGCCATGATGTAGGACTGAACCAGGTGTATGTCGCTTCATTGTCTGCAACCCTGGTGCTTGAACTTGTGTGAAAGAATTCACACTGCTATGGGCAATTATTTGCTCACAAAAGTTTTGCTAGCAATTGTACAGTCTTACACTTACAGTACACAATTTATTACACTTTTTTTTTAGATCTCTTTTCTTTAGTCTTAATAAAGTCTTAGTTTACTGTACTCATTAGTAGTAATAGTGCTGACAGTCTACAGACATTATCCTTTGTGTCTACACATGTGCTCATTATATTGTAATCTAACATTGACTTTTTCCCCACACAGGCTTTGTCCATCTCTGATTCAGGGGAAGATGACTACTCCAAACCTGTTCCAACACTGAAGGTGAGTTATTTTCTTGTCTTTTTCTCACTCTGTTTTCAATAAGCTCTTTAATTGTTTCTTCTTTCTGATATCTTTAAAATGTTTTGAGAAAGCATGTCCAGCTAGTTTTGAATTAAAATTCTTCGTTCTGAATTTGCTTTCGCTTTTTGTTTCTGTCATTGATCCTGGGATCCTGTTTGTATGACATCATATTCCAGAGAACTTATTCTAGTCATAATCATAATGGTTGTTTAAAAAGTAATTCTATAAGCCACTACAACACCAGACACTGCGGCAGACCGTGAGCAATGGTGAGCTTTCTTCAGACGTCTATCCTCGGACTGAGAGACCGCAGATGTTAAACCGAACAACACCAACAACTATGTTTCAGAGATCAGAATAGGTGAACTTTATCAATACATGAACATGGACATTTGGTTTGGACGTATGAAATAACATTTGGACACAACTAAATGACATTGATTTGTATTGTATAATTGTAATGTATTGGATTATGTGTATCAAAAACTGTATACGCTTGCTCATGCTCAATAGTCAATGGGTATCTGCAGAATCACCCATTTGTTGGTTTGACGCATATTCCTACACATGTCTTTTCTATATTTTTACAGGCATCTGTCATTGAAGCCATCACAGAATTAAAAACAGAGATTGAAGGCTGGTAAGCTCTTTGATGAGTAATGGTTGTCAGATCACTTTATAGTGTTTCTCATTTTAGGTACCTTTTTTTTCTTCAAATCACTGTAGCTAAGTAGCACCTCTTTATATTTACTTATATTTATATCTTCTTCTTCTTCTTTTAAACAGTCTCATAGTGAATGCTACTTGTTTCGTTCATTTTCTTTTTCACTATCTCTTTGCTTAATTTTACAAAATAATTTTCACTCAATGAAGAAATTATTGTGTCTTGTCGTCCTACCAGTGCGGAGAATATAGCAGCCCTGGCCCCACAGTATGTCAATGATAATGACATCATCCTCACTCTGGGAAGGTCAAGGACTGTAGAAGCTTTCCTCAAGGTGAGCCTATTGATAACATTTAAAAAAATATATTACAGATTTGGAACTTGAATAAATGAGTTTGAACCAGAAAACACAAGTTCAAATACACACCCATAGGCACTGTGGCTTGATTTAACCCCATGCCTTAAATCCTCATAAGTGTATATTTAACACACATTTCTCTACAAAACAATATAGTAGGTCTGGTCTCATCATGCAGTATTTCTTCATTTCAATCTGTGAGTTTTATATCAGTCTTAAGAAAATGTAAATTTAAACTGTTCCAAAGATTTTTCTTGTCATCTCTTAAAGAATTAAGTTACTTACCCTTTCCTTCTTTTCCAGGCACAAAATATTTTATCACACATCTCTCACCATAACCAGGCGTAAAAAGGGTACCCAACTATAGACAGTGAACATTTTTCTTGGTATAGATGCCGACAAGGCAGCACAAGGTTGAGATGTCTAATGAATGAATTAGGTCTGTCTGGGTTATAGTATGCTGTAATGCGCCTTGGGTTTTCTGTAGAGTAAGAAAATGTACTATATAAATTCATCTATTATTCTAACTTTATTTCAGAATGCTGCTCACAAAGGCACACAGTTCCAAGTACTGGTCTCTGAGTGTGCTCCATTCTACCATGTGAGTTTTGTTCTCTTCAACGCCCAAGACTCAACTTTATGTTTCAAAGCATAGATTTAATTGAATTTTAAGCATTTATTTAATCCGCATGTTCCTGGTATGTGTCTTGTGGGTGACACCATTCTATTTAATTTGTGCATGAAGTGTTGTTTTTTTTTTTATTATTTTTCACATGATATTGTAGCTTCCATTGAAATACATATATTTGATTGTTTTGTAATATTTTTTTTTATTATCAAGCGTTGTTGTCTTTTTTGAAAACAAGCTCAAGAATGTTTACATAATATGCAAACTAAACATTTGAATGTAATGAAACTCTGTGTAAGTTTTATATTAGTCTTAAGATAATGTAAGTTTAAACTGTTCCAACAGTTTTGGTGTCATTTCTTAAAAAATGAAGTTACTAACCTTTTCCTTCTTTATCGTTTGTGATATGCATATTGCAATCATCTCATTTATGTATACATCATACGACTTAACATATTCCCTAAATTTGTTAATCATATTGTAGCCTTCTGTATATTTGCATGTGTATACTGTGTGTTTTATGCATTTGATGTAACGTATTGAGCTTGTTTTTCTCTCAAGAAAAGACGATAGTGCTAAACAAATGTAAATGATAGAATGTGAATCCAACATCACTATTGCATGATAGAACAAGAGTGTTAGCAGTTTTGTGTGCAATCAATGTCTGGTCTTACTGCCGATACAACTTTTTTAAAAATGTCATTGGCTTGTTCCCAGGGTCATGAAATGGCTAAAAATCTGTCTGATGCAAAGATAAACACAACCCTCATTACAGAGTGCCAAATTGGCAGCATCATGCCCAGGGTTACAAAGGTCATCATCGGAACACACTCAATTATGGCGAACGGAGGGTGAGTTTCAAGTAGTTTTAGGAAATAAAGCATGATAATTTGTTACTAAAAAGTGTTTTCAAATAAGCCGGCGCACATCATCCCAGTGCAATAAATTTTTCCGTGAATTTTCATAACCTTTCATCTGCTAGTTATTGAGATCTTAGGGTCAGAACTCGTTCCCTATTATAATAACAATAGGATTAGGGCTCATTCTGTACTAAACTTTTACGTCATATTTTCATAATCTCGTTTTTTTGTGTTTTTTTCTACAGAAATGTTGGGGTTGGATTTTGTTTATGCCTTAACAATATTTGAGAACAGCATTTTTGGTTTGTCTGTAAGGATTGATTTGTTTCTTTTTTATTAATTTTTTTAAGGAGGCACTTATATTTTGTCCATGACATGATGATGTAGTTTAAAATGACGTCATTGATAACTAGAGAGCAACCAGATCTAGGCTTTAGGAAAGAGGATTCATAATTCTACAAATGTATTTTAAAAATACAGGAAATACTATTTTGTATTATTATTATGAAATTAATTTTGATTTTGTCCAAACACTAAGGTTGAAAGCTGTAACAGGCACCAACATCATGGCAGTTCTTGCAAAGGAGCACAACAAACATGTGAGTGTTGTAGTTTTCTAGGGTAATAATAATAGATAGCATTTATATAGCGCTTTCCCCCACTCTACAGCAAGCCCAAAGTGCTTTACAGCCACTACTATTGCCCCAACGGGCCTGATTCATTCCTACTTGGATCTTTCACTGTCAGTAGTAGGGTACCCATTTTACACCTGGGTGGGGTGAGTAAGTCGTGACAAAGTACGCCTGGTGTCCACCCTGATCTATTGGAGACAGACGTTAAAACATAGGTCCCACATCTTATATGGTCTAACTGTATCGCTCAAGGAAAAATCTTTCTCAACATAGTGACATAATCTCTATGCTATTCTGCATAAAATACAATTGTCCGTTGCTGTGGTTTTCCCACAATCTATTTACGTGGCCCTCAATATTGTTACTATAAGGCAATGGGTTAGTTAGTCATCAGTAGGTGTAGTGTTACCCACTATCTTTTACATTTTCAAACAGTTATTATCAACATTTTTTAATTTCAAGAGATGTTCATTTTTTGTATTCTTTAGATTTACTGCAGCACAGTAAACAAGACCCCTTTGTACTTTCTTAAACCATTTCTCTCCAACTGCGTAAAGGCGATCATGAAAACTCTTTTGGGGGGGGGGGGGGGCTATATTTGCCACATGTAGACAGCCTGGCTTTAGTAGCTTTTACAAACTTCTGTGCTTACATTCCTCCTCAGGTGATTGTCTGCTCTGGCTTGTACAAGTTGTCCCCCCTGTTTCACAACACACCACAACACGTGAGTCGTCAATGTGTGGACTATAATATATATGCTTCTTCAGTTTTTTTGTTCTTTCTAGAAGTCACGATCTTACCTGTCCTAATGACTTATCTATTGAATATTTAGTTAGAAGAAATCATTCCTTTATTTATGACAGATACTAAAAAAATATTACTTGTATGATTTGTATGTGTTGTCTTTTTTAGTCTCGCACAGTAGTGCACAGTATTGTGCTTCATAATGTTTTATTAATAAGCCAAGCACTGTACTGAGGCACTTGATAGCACTTCACTATTCATTTTAGCGGTCTCTTATGGTGTACTTGGATGTTCTCAGGCATCCTTCAACAAATTTGCCAGTCCGAGCGCACTGCTCGACTTTGAGGATGCGGAGCTCTTGTCTAAAGTGGAAGTCATTGCTCCCATCTTTGACTACGTCCCCCCTCACCTTGTCTCCATGGTGCTCAGCAATAAGTGAGTTGGTGGTGGTGGTTGTTGTAGAAGTCTTTGTTGTTGTTTTAGTCTACTTGTTTAGGCAGCCCATACATCCATGAGCAGTTTGTCAGATTTCTTGTGGGATTTAGTTTATGTTTCCTTTTTTTTAGGTTTTTCTAAGAGAATTGGAGTATAACATCTGCATTTCTGTGTGCTTGTTTGTTTGTTTTAATCTTACCATTCTTATTTTAGCAGGTGCACTTTACTGCTGAATTTTAACTCTGTACTCTAAGGTATGGAATAAACGGGGGGTCAGGACAATGTGTCTGGAATTAATAAACCGGGGGTTTACGTCATGGCTAGGTAAAGGGTCTGCTCTCCGGTACCTGCTGGCTTTGAACTTGCTAAGGTTCTCAATTTTGACTGTATTAATAAGGAAAATGTACTGAAAGAAGAAATATGTCCATCGAAGGGCTTAAATCAATAAGCGCGGGGGGGGGGGGTAGTTTATTTGATACCTTAGAGTATGCCTTAACTGGAAGTCCGAACAGTCTGCTACTTCCATTCTAAGCCTAGTTGAAAAATTAGAAACACAGACATAAAAAATCTTATAACTTATATTGATCAAACTTTAGATGGCAACATTCTCATCGTCTCACCCGACAAAGAAAATAAGACAATGAATGAAATAGTTAGGCCAAGAGGACTCCTGGGTCTTAGTATGTTAGTTGCTTATGTTTGGGGAATCTGGTTGGGTTTTTTTCCTTTTTTGCTTTATTCATCAGCTTGGATTCACTACACTTATAACTATGGCATAGCTACAGAGATTTGATATCGACCTCACTAGAAACATTCTATGAATTCTTCTAAGATGATTTTGCAACAAATGGGTGTTTCCCCTTCTGTCTTCAATAGTAATGAAACACTAAGCATTCATTTGCTTTACCTTTAAGAAATGTTTCATTGTAGCTATGCCATTGTGTATAATTAGAACTGTGATACTCTAGCGTTACCTGCTGCCCTGCGTAGTTTGACTTTTTCTCCCATTCCATCTCTCGCCAGTGGTGCCCAGTCAGTGACCTACGTGTACAGGCTTGTGAAGGACTTTTACCACGCAGACGACGTCGAACTCTGATGCTACAAGTTTCTATTCTTTTCTTTAAGAATTTCATTTGAATTACAGGGCAACAGCTTAAGACACATGAAAAGAGAATTGGATTCAGTGATATAAAGCATTGTTTTCTTTCACTTTGAAAGGACGGAACTATTACTGATAAACTAGTGAAGTAGAATTCCTATTTCCTGTCATATGCCATTGCTTTAGATTAGTTTATAGGCTGACCTTTCAGTTTTAATGTGCATTAGAGGACAATGAGATATTTTCTTTGGTTGCTGGGGGGAGACAGATTACGATATGTGTAGATTTCGACAGCTTTTTATTCCCTTGGAAATTCAAACAAGTATGTCTTTTTTTTCTTTCCTGAATTATACATAGCTTCTCATGTCTTGGTAATTTGGTTATGGCTTCTGCTTTGGTTAATAACATTAAGATTGGTAATGCAGGTTTAGTTGACTTGGTATGTTAGTTTATTAGTTTCCATTCTTACATTACTTTTCTGTAGATAGCATGTGACTCCTCAGCTGTAATTATCATGCATTCATTTGTGTTCATGTTGAATAAAATGCACCTGTCAAATTATGATTGTATTTTTATTGTGTTTAATAAGAAAGTAACAGTCCATGTACTAAGAAGAGTTAAGTCAGTCTACTCTGAGCTGTGCTTGTTTCATTTAAGGCAGGCCTTATCCGTCATACAATGACAAATAAGGAGTGGGGACTTATTCGTCATACCCATAATGACGTCATACTGTGACGTTGTAGCCTTTCCCTCCCTTACAGCCCCCCCCCCCCCCGTTGAGAGAAAGTAGAAAGAGACCAATGTCTAGTCCCATCGTCTCATCGCATCGGCTCAGTCTAGACACCTGGCGCCAGACTTAGACACAGACCTTACGCACAACAGATGGGACACTAAGA
>JAUELK010186264.1:0-10858 GCA_031471215.1 Gastropteron pacificum
GGAGATCCGCAGACGTCTGGGTTTCATGAATCAAGGTAACACAGTATTATTAGGAGTATCTCTATGACTATGAGGTAGCACGAGATTATATATTATTTTCAGTGTTTTTCGGGTTTTAATTGTCGCCACGAGCGGATTCCAGGGGAATAAAGTAGCGGACAGGCTAGATGAGACGGACATAGCGGAATTTCCGCTAAATAGCGGAAAAGTGGCAGCTATGATTATAATGCAGGTTGCTTGGTCTTGGGTATCAAATAAACGCCCCGTCCCGTTTCTTCTGAATCATGCCTTGCCCCCCCCCCCCGTACCAGGGAAAAAAATGTGGCCAAAATTGGTAAACTCAGCAGGTACTGGAGCGTACAGGCCATTGACATTCTGAATTCCAGAGGCGTCATTCTGCCCCCCCCCCCCTTAATTTGATACCTTAGACAACAACAATAACACTATCACCACTGCCACTGTGACATGGTCGTATTCAAAGTAGACTACACCTGTTACTGGCATGCTGTAGTAACTGTAGTGTTTAAAGTGGAAAAAGAGGAGTGTGCAGAATTCATCTTACCTGGGTACATTGACCCTGGGAACCAGTTCTTCCAAGAACTTTGGTAACCTGAAGAGAGAGAAACACAAGGATATTTGATAATTGATATTCATATTGTATGTTAGATCTAACACTAACACAAGAATCAACAAGAATGAAAGTGAAAGTGTTTGATTCCTTTCATACTTTCATGATCCGATCCAATGAGAATCCAGATCACCAAATAAACATTCAATACTCTTGATCATGAAATTGAAATCATGTTAGATCAGTTGTCCAATCTAATCTCTTTGGCTTGTCAGTTGTCAGGAACAGTTTTGAACTGGTTCAGATCTTGGGACTGGTTACCGACAGCTGTCCCTGGTGGTGTGTCATTTTTCCCGGGGGGTAGGGAGGCGGGTTTTTTTTAGGACTGGCCCACCTAATTTATGTTTTCCCGTGGTTGGGGGTTTCTGTTTTCGAAATGAAAATCATATCAACAACAAAATAACATAACAAATTTAGCTGGCTAGGGCTAGGGGTTTATTAGGTTAGGGCAGTTGTTAGGGTTTAAAAAAAAATGACACACCACCAGGGACCGCTGTCGGTTACCAGTCCCCAGATCTTATCTAAGAAATCGACATTACGTTGTTGTTGAAGTAAGATAGGCATAATTAATTCAATCGGTCGGTAGGTTAACACTTACACCTCCTACTCCTACCCTACGCCTCTAGTTACATTGCTAAAATAGATGACCTATTATCGATAACGGATAAATGTTCAAAAAAACCCACGTAAAATGAGGAAAACGTTCATAATGATATGTAGTGTCGTATTGTATACTTCTCTATGGTTCATTGATGGACCCAAATAATCAGTTCGAACAGAAAAGCATGGGACAAACCTTTGTTAGCTTGATGGGAGCAAGTTTATCCATGTTGTCTCTTTGACGGCAGGAAACAGAAAGACAGATTCAAGGGAAATTATCCTGATCCTGACCGTGAACTGTGAATCGTTTCCGGGGTATGCATTACGGTGACATGTTAACAAAACAGTCCCCTACAATAATGTTGACCATGTGAATATCGGTATATGAGATAAGTCAGCTTAACTTACACCTTTGTCGAAGGGGGGGGGGGGGGGTCATTGTCTATGTAAGACCTTTATAATCCTCTCTAGTAATAGATGTGAAAGGCGTACGACCGGGGAGGGGGACTAAAAGTCCCCCCCCCCCCAAATGTAAGATGATATTTGAACAGCCCCTTACACAACAGAAACACTGAAGACATTGATGGTCTCGATATAATTATGTTTGAGATGTTAATGGAATATGGATCAAGTAATGCAAAGTTGTTTTTTTTCAATCCTCAAAAATATGAATACACTAGCTGAGGTACCCGGTGTTGCCTGGGCCTGGGGGGAGGGAATTCTACAATTAGGATTGTATGATGCATACAAACTAAAAACACAAAGAGATGACGCAGATACCCTTTCCCTCTCGTTGTACCATGCTATTGACGGACACGTGTATATCGCGGCAATTGTTGATAGGCCTAACGGTACAAGTAATGTCTGTACCCATAATTGAGAATTAAGATGTACCGGTATAGAGGCAATGACACCATTTCTTAACGAAAAATCAAACAAGATCCTTGTGTCTAGCCTAAATAATATTGTGTTTTTCAATTTGATGAGTGTAAAATCCGTAGCAACTGACTTTTTTTTCCTCGCTCGCTTTAAATTTAAATTAGACTTTGCACTTGTTTACTGAAATAAACACAGGTTTCATAAAAAAAATTTAAATGGACTTCTCCTCGTCCTAGAGAAAAACAATGGAAACAATGGAAAATTGATAACACAACTGGAAGCAAGATAAATAGGCCGAGGTCACCCGTTAAATCGTAACAGAGTTTCATTGTGAATTTGGTTTTAGTCTGATGTGTGGTTTCTGAGAAACGTGAAGATAAAAAATCGAAGTCGACAATATGTAGATGTATATTAACATTAACAGTACATCTTCTTCTGTACAACAACAAGAACGTTCGCAAAATAACAGAAGAAGAAGCTTAGTAGGGTGCGCGATTCTTTTACTTTCACACACTTAGGAAGTTACGTTCCAATCAACATATTATGTACATCCCATTTATACCACCCACAACATTTTGATGTGCTAATCTTTGTGTGAGTGTGTGTGTTGGTGTCGGTATTTGCATTGTGCGTTGCTGTGAGTGTGTGTGTGTGTGCGTACGTGTGTATGTGTGCACATACGTATATATGTACTAGTAATATATAACGGTGTGTTTTATCTAAAATATATATATATATAGTTTTATGTTCAGCCTGCAAATGAAAATGTACATGTATTTTAGACTGATATTTGTATTCAAATGCAAAGTGTTTTGGAATTTTGTTGTTTATGGAAAACACTTAAATAAAGTGATTACATATTCATGTACTTTTGTGTTAGCAACATGTACATGTAATAACATGTAATATCCTTCAAGTTTTGCTCTATCTCTCGCTGTTGGAGGAGAGTGCTCAGAAAATTGTTTCATTTTAGTAATCATACTACATGTAATTGTTAAAGTTGTGTTACTTGTATTTACAAACATTGAGAAGTGAGAAGGATCAGAGCAGCAAAGTAGTTGTGGATAATGTTAGAGTACTTGTACAGAATACCAACTTCTTTGGTTTGAAGCTTTCAACACTACATTGTGTTTCATGATGTGCAGAGCAGTAGTCAACCGCCCTAATGAATGTGATAACATTTATGTCAATTTTACAGCAACAACTACAATAAAACAAAAGTACACATGATTTGCACAAATGTTTTCATTTTATTCATTGATTTGTTCATACACAATTCTATAATT
The DNA here is from genome assembly GCA_031471215.1 of Gastropteron pacificum. Taxonomy (NCBI): domain Eukaryota; kingdom Metazoa; phylum Mollusca; class Gastropoda; order Cephalaspidea; family Gastropteridae; genus Gastropteron; species Gastropteron pacificum. The sequence goes on from JAUELK010186264.1 coordinate 3,394, forward strand.
ACAGTAAAATAAAGATATGTTTTCACAAATTTGTGTCAGGATGAGAAATCTGCTAATTTGTCCAATAAAGAGATCTTGGGCTTGCGTCTACTTGAAGAAGCCATTGGTGCAATATCAGAATCTGTATATTGAGACAGCAGCCATTGCGAAATATCTTTATGTTTTTGGTTTGACCTAGTTTCATCATTATCTGAAGTTTCCTTTGTCCTTCGTTCATGGAAAGATGACGACATTACTTTACTTTCTAATCTTGATCTCTTGTTCGCATTTTCCTCATCCTTCGAGACTGTTTGTAGAACCAAGCAACATGGCACAGAAGGGGCATCAGTGTCAGATTGAGTTTTAGATTTCATCTTACAACCAAGCTGACACTTAAAGTGTTCACATGTGAATACTGAAGTAGTTAGAACCAAATCAGGTCTCTTCCGATCTTTGTGTTGAGGCCGAACCTTTTGACAGTTGTCTCTTGTCCCTTCAAACTTCCTCTTACGATCTGAGGGGGACAAAATGGAGAAAGTCTATATAAACATGCACAATTGAATTTGTGAATAGCATAAACAATTGAAAAAAAGATAATTAAAGTCTAAGAATTAAAACCGAGAAATTCAAAACAGTGATGGGGAGCGGAGTGAGACATGATGTTGATGAGCATTCAGTATGCATTGGGAAAGGTACGCAATGGCGCCTGACTGATCCGAGAACTTGCAAACCGTACTTACTTATTACTTAACAAATCAAAATTCCTAAAAAAAAAATCATCAGCTGGAATACATATAGATCTAGTATGTCTCACATGTCAGATGACCATTTGATGATTGAAAACATTCATATCCAGATTTCTGCTGAAATTCAACATTTAATATAAAAATCAAATAGGACAGGCCTACAACCACACCACTTGTGGATGTACAAAGCAAGGTAGCTGACTCGACTATGACGTTGGCCTAGAGGCTGTCCTCTCCAGGGACCTATAGATCTAGATCTGTGTCTTGTAATCTACATTATATACTTTGGTTAAAGTCACTTAAAGCAGAAATACTAAACTAACTCTGTAGATCTAGATCTACGTCAAAGCTCAAACCGAGCCGATGTTGTTGTGTTTACATTTGGAGCGCAACCCGCCACATCCACTCCGAAAGAGAAAAACAGCCTCTAGGCCTATGTCATAGTCGAGCACGCTACCTTCCTTTCTGTTCTGCCTAGGTTCCACCAGAGGGGACAGCCTGTAGGCCTACGTCATAGTTGAGCCGGCTACTTTTCTTTCTACATCCGCAAGTACAGGTTAGATACTTACAAAATGTTTTCACATCAGAGGTCAATGACATTTGCTTGGATGCAGAGGTCTCTTTCTCTTTGTTTTCTTGATGCTGATTTCTGCCTAGCTTACATCGAGCCACCCACTTCTCCATGACTGTGGCAGCCCAACCGCTGGTGTGGACTTTGAACATAGCAGTGTGACAGTAGCATGTGCACAAAGACCATCTCTCAGAATTCTGCCGGTGGCTCAAAACATCCTGTGAACACAAAAGTCTTGGGAAGTGAGAACATGTTGTATTTCAAATGTGAAACACATTTTTCTTCAGAATCCTGCAAAGATATTGTACAAATGGTAATACAGAATTGTCATGATACTCCATAGGTAAACAATTTTTTTCTTTGGTACCAGTATCATGTTTGTATACCATGTATACTTTTTTTCACCACTTATTAGGGTTTGTGAGCTCCATTTTTCGCAGAAGCCAAAACGTTCCATGCTCCAAGTCTCCACTGTGTGTGTGTGTGTGTATGTGTAGCAAACATAATTTCAGCCTACTCTTTGAGTGTAAAATAATGCACCTTAAGCCTAACACAAACATGTGCTTCTTTGTGTATGATAAACGTCTTGCATTACAATCACACTAAATTGAATGTGTATCAATCCTATTCTGACAGACTGAATAAATATTCGTCCTCTCCTCTGACTCTTAATTTGCATGACTTCCATATATTATACTAATTCTCCATCTGGCCAGATCCCCTCAAAGAAAATTGAGCAATGTTCATTATTCAAAATCACATAACATATATGTATGTAGTATCATACAGAACTCAGACCATATGAATTGAATTGAACAAAAATGGTCTTGTAAATTCTGCTAATCTTTGTATGTATACATGATCTTTCCCCGCCTTATTTTTCAATTGGATCTAAATGTAATATCGTATGATACTGTCGTTTATTCAGACTTACCTTGCGACATATAGAAGTGTTGGTCAACCTCACCATGGCTAGTGCGGATAGGACATGCAAGTATCCCAAGGTCCTTGCAGAGATCTTCTCATTATCTGACAATAAAGGCACAAGGCAATCGTCAATAACTATAACTGAATCAACAATAACAATGATCAAAAGAGTGATGGAAACATAACTATCTCACATCTTTAGAAATGCACTTTTGTTATTAAAACCTTTTGTTTGTTTGTTATTCCACCATGCTCTATTTCCAAATAATTCAGTTTTATGAAACATTTTTGCATATTTTGACGACAGAGTATGATTAAACTGATAAGACATCCACTAATTTTAAACAAAACGTAGAGAGCCCTGGTACGTCAACCTCTAAAAAAGAGATGATACAGGAAGAACAAAATCTTTTAATATATTTGAAAATATTATGAATATAATTTGAGAGACAACATTTTTGTATAATTAACATTCACAATTGAGGCGCATGATAGTGTATGTATAATAATACTTTGTAAAATATAGTTCAACAATTGAGCAAAGTAAAAACAAAAAAAAGTGACACTGGTATTGGTGGAGCCTTTACCTGAAAGACTCAAATATTTCAGGAAAGGCTGTGATTCCCTATACATTCTGGTCCTTGCTGTTAATCTTCTTATGCCATCATCAGTCAAACCATTTTCTTCAAGAACAAGAGTTTCAAGCCTGGAAAATAATAAAACAATATTCAGTGAAAATCACATTCTTCTTAACATGTACTGTCAATCAATTTGAGGGTAAAATGTAACAATGGACAATGAGATAATAAGTCAAAGTAGACTATAAAAATGACATGTTTTAAATGATTAAATATATATACTTGTAAACAATAGTACAATATATTAGTATTAGAATAGTGCGCAGCTTATTTAGTATTCGTAATCAACAAAATGTGTCCACAGTCACAGTAATGGAGTTTTTGCTGTGAGAAACAATGGATTAGAAAAAAAAATTGGTTTGAAAACAGAGTCCTGTCCTTTGCACAAACCCTTTTATATAACAACTTGACATGCAGCAATACAAAAAAAGATTTACCGGGTAATAATTTTTGGAAAAGTTCTGAACTCTTTATGTTTAAGATAATAAGTCAATAATGTTATTGTCAGTTTTGTAATTGTAATGCAACAATAAACCTTGGTAGGGTTAGGAGCTGAGACAGTATCTCATGATGATCTCCAAGACCACATCTAGCCAAGTCTAGATGGCTGAGAGACTGAAAGACCCAGGTAGAGCTCGGACTGTCCACAATATCATTCAGACATATGTGGCATCCATCAAGATCTACAGCGTCCAAGAAACCCACCTCTCCATAAGCATCAGAAAAAATCTGGGAAATAAACGCAAACAAATGAATTTAAGGATTAGGACCAACAATAATATGAACATTTTAATGATATATATAACAGTGTGTTTTATCTTATTTAGATTATATATGTTCAGTCTGCAAGTGAAAATGTACATGTATCTTAGTATTTTTAGATTCATTTTTATATTCAAATGTAAAGTGTGTTGGAATATCATTGTTTATGGAAAACATTCAAATAAAGTTATTTTATTAATACATGCACCATGGATGGAGTGATTGATATCATCGTATATCTCATGTCATCAGAATGATATTGGTGATTAAGAGGTGATGGAAGAAGACTATTGGTAAAGTGGTGTAATACCAAATATAGACAAAAGTTCCTTGCCAATGGAGTATTATTTTATTGGAATAAACCAAGCAAAGCAGCTAAATATGCTGAGGACTTACAAATTAATGTAAAAGACTTTTTTCTTTTAACTTTTACACTTGATATGTCAACACCATTTTAGTAAGTTCATATACAATTCGAGGATCACCTTCAACACATGTGGTATGTTCTCAGGGAAAGAGAAAGAACCCTGGACAACTGCATGCTGGAAAATGTTCTTTCCTATAGAGTCTGGAAACCCATGTAAGGACTCTAATAGGTCAAGGTTTGATGCTAGAAAATCCATACAAGTCTGATACAAAGTCCCAGGCCCGCACATTGTGACTGTATTCATATCGTATCACACAGAGTCAAAGAGGGCATAATTCTGACAGACTGGTGGGTTTGGCATTTGGGTGGATCCTATGATGATGATGGGGGGGGGGGGGGGGGGAGAAAAAAGACAGGATTTAGAAACATGAATAACTCCAATCGAAGCAAACAGGGAGCGTTTTAGAAAGTGATGTGATAGAGAATATCATAACAATAATATCATTATATTATACTGTGTAGTAGTTTACATCAGGCATATGACTAAAGAAAGGACCATATAAATAAAACACTGGGGGTAGGCCTTCCATATAAATTATAATGTATCTACTTTTTCTTTGTGTGCATGGACAGTTTTCAGTGCATCAATCCTGACAAACAATAACTTGTATTGGCTTTTGTTGTGTTGTTGTAGGTCTAGATTCTTCTTCCTTAAGATATTTCTGTCACTATACTCTATGGATGGGGTGTTAGAGAGGCCCTACTGGCCTAACTGGTATCGCTGTTCGTTCGCTCGACCTTTGAGTTCAGAGTTCAAAGGTGGTTGTACGAGTCAGGTACAAACTGTTGTTAAATGAATTGTCAAAGTCTTTAAGCCAAGAAGACACAGATATCGCTTATAAAAGGACGAGAATCTATCCATGTACATTACATATTTATATTCAATTTGTATTGATAGTAGTATGAAGTCACGTGATTCATTGTAAGAGTGGCAGTCAAGTTTGTTGTTGTTGTTCTTAACTTTAAAATGTTGTTGTGTTTGCCTGCCCTTCTTGGTACTTGGTAGGCCTATTATTATGTGTTCACGGAAGCGGAAGTTCTTCTTCGACAACACTTTGCTTTGCTTTGCTTGCTTAGTTTAGGAGAGTTGTCAACAGAAACTTTTGCGGACGGAAAACAATAACAATGGCTGATGGTAGAGATGATATCGATGGTATACCACTTGGGGAGGAAGACGATTTCAATGACATAGACAAAGGAGAGTCTCAGAAATGTGAAATTGACAGAAGGAGATATGGAAGATACCGCGGTCAAAGGGATTCCAGATCAAGGTCTAGATCTAGGGAAAGGGAACGGAAACGAAGGTCAAGAGACAGATCTAGAGACAGAGGAGATGGCAGAAGCAACAGTAGCAGGGACGAACGAGATGACCCACACCACTCACAACATGATAGAAGAAGTAGAAATGAAAGTGATAGGTCAGCAGGGAGGAGTCAAAGATCAAGTTCAAGGGAACGTTACAGATCTAGATCAAGAAATGATGAATCAGATTATGATTATAATTATCAAAGAGATGAGAGGCACAGTCACAGAGACAGGCAATCATTATCAACCAGCAGAGACAACGAAAGATCAGGTTATTATAGCCACAGTCCAAGAGACCCATATCGCCCCCCAAATTTATTGGAAATGGAAGTAAAACCAGGAGAGGGTTTGGAGGATGACTTGAATTATGGTCACTATACTGGTATTGATAGAAGATCGGGGTCTCACGGTAGGGCAGTGCCAGTAGATCAAGATATGACAAATCGCAATATAATGGCAACTGATGATGGAGCAAGAATTCATGGTCAACATTGGAAAGATAGACTTACCTCCATCCGAGAAGCTCATTTCAATAGAACCAAAAGAACATCGCAAGAATCTACTCAAAATCAATTTAGAAATGATGGCAGTTTCATGGAAATGTTTAAACAGAAAATGGCTCAACAGAATGCAAGTGGTGCTAGTGCCGAAACGTCTCTTGTAACTCCTAATTCACTAGTTTTAGCATCTTCATCAATACAATATAGCCCAGGGCTGTCTCTGCCACCACTTACTGCATCTGTACCTAGCCCATTGCCTGGACAATCTGAGTCAGTTAGTGAAGATGTTGATGGCACACCAATGACTGGAAAGAAAGCACTGCCAGTTCCTGTGTCTGTAAGAATTTACATCTTGATGCATACTTCTTCTTGTACAAATTTGGATTATTGCCACCTCTAATCTCGTATACCTACTATTATTGATAATTATTGTGTATTGACTCTTAAATTTTACTAAGTACAGAATATCAGTAGCAAGTGATACACTTCCATACAGTGCTACTCACATCATCATGATGATGTGATGATCTTTTTTTTTTACTTGACAGTAGTTCAATTTTAATGTCTTGATCTAGATTCTACATTCATTTATCACATTTATTTATTTGTTGCGGCCTAAATCATGTACTACTACTACTATGTACAACGTAATAATGAAAATGTTACAGTTACTTACTGTTCTAATTTTCATATGATACAAATTTCTTTTGCAGGTTTGAAGAAGTGTGCTTGAAATGATATATATTGATAATAAAAAATGAATATGATGTGATATAATCTTTCATGATCTAAATCTAGTTTCACCAACTTGGTGTTGTATGTCATTTTTTTAAATTACATTTTTTGGTAGGCAATTTTTTTTACTCTTTCTTTTGGTGAAAAATGAATGAATGCCAAAGAAAGACATTTTGAATCACGTTTTTTTCTTTTGTACCTTTAGTCACTCTAGATAGATCTAGTTCAAATTTCTAAAGAAAATAGAGGCTAAATTTAAATCGTCTTTTTTCCTGATTTTTTTTCAGTTTCTTAACAGGGCATAATTAATTAACAAGTAAAATGTAGCCATTATTATATTCTATCATCAATCAATCAAGGTATTTTTTAGTTACTTTCTTTTTCTTTCTTGATATGAAATGTTGAAGTTAATTGCCATACACTGTAACATAATTCATTCAATTTCAAGGGTCATCACTGACTAAGGACATGCTTCAGGTTTGGTTTGTTTACAAAAAAGGCTCATGTGCAAAGGTTCTCTCTCCAGGTAGGAAAACGTCGCCTCGCAAAGCCTTTAAAGACTGGTATTGTTTTCAAGAAGCCGCCCAAACTGGAGGAGGTAAAATCATTAAGTTTCCAACCCATCCCATCCTTGAATAATCATACAATACTGGCCTGCATTTACTTGCAAAGTCATACACAATTTACTTCCTCCATCACTCAAACAAAAGGATAATATACACATTTTGTCCTGTGTAAATTAGGACACACTGCAACTGCAAGAATTGGGGTGTATGGATTTTTTCAGTTCTTGACTTGTTAACCTTCACCGTACGTCGTGGGTAGAATTCCACCCAATAGCCTTTTGAAATGGCTGCTATGTAAAAACCCATGGG
>JAUELK010186375.1:0-10858 GCA_031471215.1 Gastropteron pacificum
GAACATAAATATGAACGTAAAATGTTCTTAAAAGGGGCGATGAATTGAATAGAAAGCACTAAAAATACTAAGTAAACCTATCTGTATAGATGTGACGTAGCCTTCCACCTCTGTGTGTGTCCATTGTTGGACCGCTCACCCTGACCCCGTGGTGGCGTGCGGAGAGACAGTGAGTACGTCAAAGACTTCCGGCCCACTCACTAACGGCCTCTTACTGTAAAACATTGATGCACCGAACGCTTACAAACTGGGTGGCCTAGGCCCCAACAGCTTGTGTTAACAGTGCCCTTAGGAAGGCTATGATTATTGTCGTTGTTGTCGTTGTTTTATTCAGACAAAAGGAATGAGCTATTCGCTCTACAAGTGGTCTTATTGAAGGCTAAGACTAGTGGTTATTGCTGTTGTTGTTTTATTAAGGCAAAAGGTATGAGCTATTCGCTCTACAAGTGGTCTTATTTTGAAGGCAAAGAATGGTGGTTGTTGTTGTTATTGTTGTTGTTGTTGTTGTGATCAGGCACACGTTATGACTTATTCACTCTTCAAGTGGTCTAATGGACCTACAGAGCCATGGTAGTCTAGCTCTGCAGCCTGGGACTGAAATGCCTTCTAATTGGCCCCTTGTTCATGCAATTGTGCAATGCAGTCACAAGACCCCTCCGGACCAGATAACTGCTATGTGCAATGCAGTCTTTGAGTTGGTACTGCCTATGTTAATGCAACGTTTGGGAGATTTACGGTTACAGTCATAATTTAGGCCCCTTGTTCATGCAATAGTGAAATGCAGTCACAAGACCCCTCTGGACCAGAAGATCACAAGTGTGTAGAACTCGTACATAATCGTGATCTTCCCTAGCAGCACCGCTATTCCCTGTGTCGTTGTCTGCTTTATTTTCCTTTATTGACATCGATTTTTTTTTCTTCTTTTCTTCTGCTGTCAACATCAACACCGTCTCCGTCACAATAATGTTTGGCATGTTCCAGAATAAACCACTCTCCAGCGGTTAACGATGTTTAACGGAACAATAAGGGAGTTTCATATGCGTCATGTTCGAGTTTAGCATCAATGTTGTGGGCGGCCAGACATTGTTTTATCGTGGAACTCTTCCTTGTTATGTAATACGTCCACATCAGTGCTGTTTTGTCCTATCTCCCTCAATATCATTGTACAGTTAGAACAAAATAGCACTGAGGTCGCGAATAGTTTAACCTCTTTTGTCTGTCTTCCTACTTCCTGCTCGATCAAGTGCGAGCAAATAGTTGTCTGAATGTCCATGGAAATAATAGTCCTAGAATCTAGACCTAGTACTTCTCACATATTTAATTTGACTGTGTAAGAAGGCGTAGACATTGATTTGAATTGCGAGTTTTGTGCGCAGTCCATTCTTCAGAATGATACTTTAAAACATTGGTAATTTAGATACGTGTACTCACAGACGATTTTGTACTTTGTGCGTTGGTGAATTCTATTTTCAGAGCTTTGTACTATTATCTTGGGAAAGTTAGCTTTTAATGCTCTTATTATTATACTCACTATAGTGTATTCGCTATATTACAGAAACCGCGCCTTGTAGATTTAATTTAAAATATGTGTACATCTAGCAAGGAAACGTTGTGGCGAGTCTAAGGTTTTATCTAAGGATAGTAAGATAAACTGCTTCTAATGGTAGCGCTTTCAAGGAGAATTTCTTAGAAAATGCGGAGCTCTCAGAACAAAGAATGCAACCCATTGACCCACTGAACAAAAACATGCTTTCGCCTTTTCTCTAATCAATGAACTTCAACTTCAACTTGAAACAAACTCGGATATTTTAAAGAGGATGGAAAACCAGCACGAGATGTCAACGTGATAATTACCAACCCCAAAAAAGCTGTAGCGAAGGCGTTACGTTGAAAAAAGAAATGATGAAGCAGAGAAAAAGTAGAGAGGAGAAAAGAAATCAAGAAATCAAGCCATCTTCTTCTTCAATACTGTAGGGGGAATTCGACTCGTAAAAACTGCTGGGTAATTTCACATCACCGCATTACGCTTGACCAGACTGTATAATTAGCCTGGCGCGACAAGGGAGACAATTGTAGGTTGACACCAAATCAGCGAACACCGGGCGGTGTTAGACTGCTGTAGTGTATTACTGTTGTCTGTCAGTGTCAGCAAGGGCCACCCACCCCACCCACGCCCAGCCTGGAAATAAAGTTCAAGTTCCAGTTCAAATGTTTTATTAGGCTGCATGGTGGACCATCACTCACTCATGTACTAGTAATTGTATATGATCTTTGCTTTTGACCATATTCATGTGCCTGTACACTATTCTGGCTGTCGACACATTTGCCCATCTATTCATCCATTCCTCTTTGAAGATGTTTGTAGTTGTGTTCTTTGTTGTGGCATATGGGACTGGCTTGTTCGGTTGAGGAGAGTTTGCACCTTTCTTGGCAAGGGTGTCAGCTCTGTCATTTCTTCGAAGACTGGAACCCATTGCAGCACTATCCTGATTTTGAAGGTGGGCACCAGTGTGTCAGCTATTTGGGTCGTAAGTATTATGTCTTCTCTGTTGGTGTCTTTACTTTCTATGGCCTGAATGGCAGACATAGAGTCGGTGAAGATGACTATGTCTGTTGCTGAATTCGGTTCTTTATGGAAAGTTGTTAGAGTGTGTTTTAGTACTGCTTTGATTCCAAGACACTCTGCTTGATAGTTTGAACATGTAGAGCCACAAGGTTCATGCATTTCGTGGCTACTTCCGTCTGGCAAACAAATTAGGGCACCCCAGCCATCATTGATTGTTGCCTTGAAGGCTTATCCATCAGTGTAGATTTGGATCCATCCCCTGAATGTCAAAGCCTACGTTGGTATTGGAAAGGGAATTGACAATATCGTTAACAAAAAAGGAAATTAGAATTAGGGAAGTACGTTCTCCTTGTAGAACTCCCCAATGAGTTGTAAATGAACCCTTATTTTCTTCGCTAGCAACAGTTACTTTTACTTTAGAATACATATTGTACTGAAACCTTGCTTTAATAGTTTATGCCATAAAAACACCATGTGAAGACCATCGAAAGCTTTTTTCGTAACCAATGAATGCTGCGTACAGTTTATGCTTACGAGCAACAAACATCAATTCTATTGATCCATGAAGAACATAAACGCAGTCGGCTACGCTCCTCCCCTGTTTAAACCCGTACTGGGTCTGATTGGTGATTTTTTTTCCCTGCTCTTTGTGACCACGCATCGTGTCGAGAATTCAAACTACGAGTAAATGATTTTCCTAAGCAAATCGTGACAGGGATTCCCCGATAATTGTTTGGATTATTTGTGTCTCCTTTTGTTGTACACTGGAGTCATTCTACCCTAGCACTAGGCAGGAAATTCTTCAGGGGTCTTCTGGGAGACCAAGGTCCGGGGACTACAACAATTTTACCGGCTAGGGTGCTGCAACTGGTGCTCATGGAATCTCGATGATTTTTTTCATTTTTCAATTTACCTCCAGTAGTGGGGTCTGTTGGGCGGGGATTTTTTGTGAAAAATCTTCTACAAGCACCAAATTTGGCACACATGTCGTCCAGTTCACACTATTTTGATTTTTGAAGGGGACCAAGAAAACTGACTTCCGGGGCCGCCATATTGGCAAGATCCAATATGGCCGCCGAGGGGTAGGAGAGACTAATCACAGATAAGGAATCCAATACCCACATCGTTTTCTCAATTTGAGGCCATTAATTGCCCCCTCAAAGTCAACATGAAGGTCATTTGGGGAAACATCTGTACATTTTATTGCCGTTTTCATTGTTACTTTGAAACATTGTTTCTAATTCTCACCCCAAAAATGTAATTGAGAAAATGAGAACATTCAAACTCAGCTAGTCTATATCTAGATCTCATTACCCATTTCACGAATTCAATGTGTTGCAAATGGAAAGAGAGTCAGAAGAGTAAAAGGAATATTACATTTTCAAGATTTGGAGAGAACGTTTAGTGCGTTTGGTCTCCAAGTGAGCGACCCAGGTTCGAATCCCTTTGTGGGCATTCTGGACATGGGGTTGTGTGGTCATTGTCTATTGATTCTGTCTGTCCATTCTTGTCTTATCGAAGACAGACAGACAGCGAACCGTAGGCCCTGCCGACGAAAAGAGGGGCGTCATCGTTACGTAAATTGTACGTTTATATGCTAATGTATACATAGACTTCATCTTCTTCTTCTTCTTCTTCCATTTATGACTGCAGCCTCATAATAGAGGACTTTTGCAATCGCGCAAATAATGACACACGTACAGACAATCTGCATGTACTATTTACTAGGGAAGATAGATCAATATTAAATGATGAAAGGATCAATCTGCATCGTATGATGGCTGGACAGATTGCCTGTCCACCTCTCAATTCAATTAGGCACCTTGCGCAGACGACTTCCTTGACGTACTAATTTAATATTTGATATGCGTCTGATAAGGCGAGGAGGATTGGTTTAGAATAGTTCAGTCTGTCGCGGTGATAATACTATTAAGCGCTTTGAGCTTGAGTTTTAGTTACTCCCTTAGCGACATAATTACATCATTTAAGATGTTGGACCTACATTTTAACGTCCGCCCTCCGATACAAACTGCTCACACGACCCTTCTCCAGAATGCTTCCAGAGGGTTTTCGAATCTGGGTCGCCCATTTGGGGGCCAAACGCGTTTAACGTGTTAACCGCAAGGCCACTACGCGGCCCCCTCTATCCAATTCCCCATACAAACGCAGTACAGGGAATTGGCAAGTTGACAAGTTTTCATCAGCATCCAGCAGAGTGTATGCCTGCTCTCGTGAGGTGTGAGCCAGCCTCATACAATATGCATGTGCTCAGCTTTCCTCAACATTCGGCATTCTGATGGAATTTAACTACTACCGACTGTCGCTGTCCCCTTTGATGTGTCATATGGGCAGAAAGGAACGAATGCTCACTGGGCTTTTTACTTTGGGCTTTTCATTGGGTTTTCACTCAGCTGTTCATTTCGGCCTTTCATGTGGCCGACGGGGTGGAAGTGGCAGCAACGCGTGCCGTCAGAAGAAAATCGATTGTCGATAAATTCGTGGAGACCGGAATGAATGGCAGCTTGAGAAAATCGAAGAATGTAGCGATGGTTGAACAGCTCTATATTATGCCCCAGCTCGGAAAGTGTAGGACTTACTTCGTCATACGTGACAATGTTAGATCTACTAAGCCCTATCCTATATGCCCCAGCTCGGAAAGTGTAGGACTTACTTCGTCATACGTGACAATGTTAGATCTACTAAGCTCTATATGCGACAATGTTAGATCTATTTAGCTCTATATGCCCCAGCTCGAAAAGTGTAGGACTTACTCCGTCACTACGGGACAATGTTAGATCTACTAGTCTTGGAGGTTTAGTGGTTAAGCGTCTGCCACCGAATTTCTAGGCTGTGGGCTTGAACAGGTTTAGATTGAGATTCGTGTCGCCGCCTTCTCATCCCTTGACTGTCTACAGAGTGCTATACCAACAGTGCCTGTTCCACACAGTGTAAATCGGGTATTTCCATAGGGTCACGTGACCTAGAGTAACGAATGAAGACAACTCTCCGAGGTGGAGACAGATAATGTAGAACATAATAAGTTGGCTACGTTCACTAGCATGCTGTTCTGTATATGTTGCGATCAGTTGGAGTGAACGCCTGCCAATCAAATGGGTTTGGGACTAGTCTCCCAGAAGCAATGTGCATAATTATCTCCTTCGACTAAATGGGTGTGTGGGGAGCGGGGAAGGGGGGGGGCGCAATTTTCTACACTCAATCACCCAATACGTATCCCTATCTTATATTATCATGACCACTTACTTCGAAGTGAAAGACACCTTTGCAAATAAGGCAACCCACGCTTTCTTCATCAGGTATGGCAATAAGCGCCAAAGGATACCAAATTAGGTTCCATTCTCTACTGAGCAGAGACGTTGCCTTCATTAACAATCCAATTAGACTTCGATTAGGAAACGATTTAGAGGTACCGGGTAATGACCAAACTTGTCACGATAGAGAACAATGGAGGGCCGCGCGGTCGACGAACGGCTAACACGTTGGGTCAACGCATTGGACATCAAAACGGGCGACCCGAGTTCGCATCCCTCTGCCGGGGATTCTGGACATTGCTTGGTCGTATTGGCAGTTTGTATGGCTGCCCACCCCTGTCCTATCCAATACGAACTTTAATGCGTAGGTCCCGTGTCCTTTAGACCTGGTTGTATCACTAGGGATGTGAAACAACTCAAACTCAGATGTGTTGGGGTGATACAGAGGGAAATACTGGCTCATTTAAGGTCGTTTTTTTCAAGCTGTGAGCTTACTGGATAGCCGGGTAAACCGCTTCGTGAATGGCATCCATTCTTTTGTGACTTTCTGCTGACTTTATATAATCCTCTTTACTCCCCTAGGAGCATAAGGCCTCAACAGCAATCTTCCACTTCCTTCGGTCCCTGGCGCAGGTTTTGTTGATCTCCCAGGTCATCCCCCCTTCCTCCTATTTCTTCACCTTTTTGTAACTTTGTGTGTATCAACCTAGAACCCCCCCCCCCCGCCCTCTCCCCCTCTGTTATCCAACCTCTCACCTCTCCCACCTCACCCTAAACCCCCTCCCTCGTTTGTGGTCATCAGAAGTCGGCAACCAGACACATTAAAAAAAATGTCAGACAAGGGTGTGTGCTACGATGAGGATATGGATGGGTTTCGTTGTTGTTCATCGTGCGGCTTTTTTCAACGCTTGATGAAATAAAAGGACTAATCAAGAGGAGAACGTAGTGTGAAAAGCATTCCAAGGGGGCCCAGGCTGAAAAGAAGCCCTTATACAAGACAGTGCACGACTCCAGGACACGAAGAAGTAGCCTTAGCAGACGGCGAAAGCCCAAAGGCTTCTGGACTAGAAGAAGAAGAAGCAGACGGCAAGTATTTGTAAACAACTTTCCAGAGTTTTCTGAGAGGCTCACAAAGGGTAGAGGGGAGGGGAGAATGGAAAGAAGGTACACCACTTATTCCATTCAAGGGCGTGTGCAAACGTGTGCAAACGTGTGCAAGCTTTATTTCAATGAAACTTCTCAGACAAAATCGTCAGAAATGTTGGAGGTCACTGTGGAATGCTGTACTACCCAAGATGAGTTCGATTACTGGTGATCTGGTCGTGGAGTGGTCAGAGCGTCGGCCTCACGAGTCAAAGGTCCGGGATTCGATCCCCGGCCGTGCCGACTCGATTTGGATTTGATAGTTGTTTCTTATCCACCGACAGGTGTACTCTTGGAAAAGGTACTTTGTCACGACTTTCTCACCTCGCCCAGGTATAAAATGGGTACTCAATAAACATCTTGTCAGAATGTTGGTATGGGTGCCGGCCAGACAGCAATATGCACCGACCAGGCACCACTACCAGTATGCCTCCCAGGAGGTTGAGATGGCTTTGGTATTAAACAGGTCTGTCGGGGTAATAATATGCTGTAAAGCGCTTTGAGCCCAAAGAGCGCTATATAAATCAGATATTGTTATTATAGATAAGTACATGCACTTTGTTCACCTTTCGGTATTGCCCCATCTATTTTCTTCAAAGAGCTTGTATAGACACAGCCCGGGGCATTGTAAGGGGCAACATGTGCCTACAACTAAAACAACATTAGCAACATTGTCATCAACGCAGAAGCAGCTTCTTTTAGAAACGTCTGCTCAAGTCTGCGAACGTCTGCAAGTCTTCTTTCAATGGCGATGTCTTTTGATCATGGAAACTTGTCAGACAACCCCGTAGGCGTCGCTCTAGAGGACCAAGGCCCTCAGAAATTGTTAAGATCAAGTTGGAGTGTTGTACTACCCTAGATGAGTTAGATTAGTACTCAGTCAACATTTCGGTATTGCCTCATCCCTCTTCTTCAAAACGCTGGTGTAGGCATAGAGAGGTCATAAGGGCCTCTTCTCACGTACAAGAACACTAGCCCTAATTATCGTCACACCAAGTAGAGTTTGAAGAGGTGGTTAGGGGGGGGGGGAGGGGGTAGGAAAGATAAACCACTCCCTCATTTCAAAGACGTTTTCACACGCCTGCTGCTTTTAATGGGGATGTTGAAACTCGTCTGATAAAATTGTGGACGACGTGCTGAAGTGCCAAGATCATTAAAAGTTGAAGATCACGTTAAAGTGTTCTAAGAGATTATCTCTTATCTCATTGAGTGTAAATTGGTTTCACAATGTTCTGACCACGTTCACCAATGGAAGAAACAACCTCTCACAATACTCTTCTAAGTTAGATAAGTACTGCGTGGACCTGACTGTATTGCCTCTTCCCTTTTCTTCACGACCACCGCAAGTTGTAAGGGTCTAGAATAACCTGTAAGATCACTTTGTGTCCTAATTGCCAAGATTGTCACTAACGTATCAAGTGTGTCTGTCACCATTGTTCGTAACATGTAGCTTACGGTTGTGAATTACACTTCATGGGGCGGGATAAAAAAAAATATACTAAAATATGTTGAACACAATTAGAAATAGAGTGACCCCCAACAAACAACTACATGACCACCCGTGTGTAAACACAAATCACTGCCAATTTCCTTGTTCTTATTCATTGTTATAAAAGCAAAGGGTGTTTCAATTCGAGTCGTGTTATGCTTTCTTTCTTATCACAGATCGATCAACAAGTACACTAAAGTAGATGTAGATTCTTCGACTAGTAGATCTAGAGGTTGCCGAACTCTGTTCAACTCTACTAAACGCTCCCTTCATCATTCTTCATAACGGAAGTTTAGTTTTGAGTAATGGAAGGTCTGTTCAATGCGATGCATTGGTTTTCTGAAGTCATGTGAGTACAAAGAATCAGGTGATTCCTAAAAGCCGCCCTCATTCCATTTGTACAAAAATACTGCAGAATTTCTTTATGGAATGTGTGTTTGCTTGTTCGCTCATTTGCTTGTTTGTTTGTTCATGCTATAGGGCGGACCCATGTAGGCGATGATTATGATAACGATAGTTATATATATAAACAGGTCCACAAAAGTAGTCTACTTACCAGTTAAATACGTAAGTGCTGAATAACAAGTCTGCTGGTAGGTTTGCCCTTTGCAATCTGCGGTAATGCTTTGCTCGATTTTCCAGGTCAACGACTGGTGGTTGGCAATGTTGTTGTCTGGGCTCAGGTTACAGGCTTCAATCAGTTTTGGGTTTTTTTAATTTTGTATAGATCTAGATTGTGTACACCCCTCGCGACACAATTCGGGTCATTTAATTAAGAGGTGGGGCCTTTACATCAACATCCGTCTCCGACAGGACGAAGGTGGTAAACCATTAAACCAAGGTCCGGGGTTCGATCCCCTGCCGTGCCGACTCGATTTGGATTTGAGAGTATTTTTTTGTATCCACCATCAGATGCACTCTTGGAAAAAGTACTTTGTCACACATTTCTCACCATACCCAGGTGTAAAATGGGTACCCGACTATAGACAGACCACAGTATGTTGGTATGAGCGCCGGACGCCGACCAAGGCAGCACTACCAGTATGCCTCCCAGGAGGTTGAGGAGGCTTTGGAATGCATCTGGTCTGGCTGGTAAAGCGCGTTGAGCTTGCAATAGAGCGGGGAAAAGCGCTGTACGAATGATATCTATTATTATTATTATTATTATCATTATTACATGAGATTCGAACCCCGGTCGATCGCTTGGAGGCCAAACACCAGTTAACGCAAGGAGAGAACCGTTCGGCTGCCTCGCGGCCCTTTGATGTCTTTGACGTGAAGACTTTTGTATTGCTCAATACACCATGGAAAACATCCATTCTAAACAATATTTGTACAGTTTCGAAACGTTTTATTGTATAAACATAGCTAGGCGGCTTTGTTAGTTCTTAAGAACGTGACATTTACAGCCTTTTTCTGTTTCTCTCCCTTTAAAAAAAAGCTTCAGTCGAGTAATGATGAAATGCTAGATGTAACGCACACCCCCAAGCATTTGGCCATGGTAATGGCTTTCGAAATGGAGACTCAACACTCGGATTTCATTGTAATGTAAATACATCATGAACTTTTTCCTAAGAGAGTTCAGAGTGTACTCTAGGGAGGAGAGAATGCTGATCTTTTCAAATAGCTCGAGTCGAGTGCGATCGATAAAGGAGTGAAAGAATAGACCGAGCTCTAGTAGTCTTTGTGAGACCTAGTGAGTACGTGGATTTGCTATTTACGTTAGCCTTGTACAAATTGTCTCTCGTGTCATTCTTCTGACGTGACCTCGACTTTTCTCCACTCTGCAATAGATACTGTAGTTAGAGAAATGTTTCAGTTACTAAAAAAAATAGCGTCCTTAGCGGGTGCGGTAACTGGAGAGAGAGAGAGAGAGAGAGAGAGAGAGAGAGAGAGAGAGAGAGAGAGAGAGACAGATAGATATAGATATAGATATTTAGATATAGATATAGATACATACACAGAGAGAGAGAGAGAGAGAGAGAGAGAGAGAGAGAGAGAGAGAGAGACATATAGAGCGGGGGGGGGGGTGAGGGGGGAGCTGTGGGGAAGCAGGAGATGGTCTTTAACTTGTATTATAGATTTCCCCACTGTCCGCTCCGGCGAGCCGCCATGTTGGTGGATACCTCGGAAGAACTCGATCTAGATCTAGTTGTGTAGTGGGATATCTCTGTAAAGTACGTACCACAACTAACAGGTTCACTGACGCCTTCTGACATTTAGGACCGCCATTGAGACGATTTCTCTTCGGCATTCTATTTACTATAAGCTCCCTGTTCAATCCATTATGTGAAGTACGGATCATATACCTAAATGGCCCGGAGGGGTCTTGTGACTGCATTGCACAATTGCATGAACAAGGGGCCAATTTGAAGGCCCTCCAGTCCCAGG
>JAUELK010186597.1:0-10855 GCA_031471215.1 Gastropteron pacificum
GGAGAGAGGATGAGAGAGAGAGAGAGAGAGAGAGAGAGAGAGAGAGAGAGAGAGAGAGAAAGAGAGATTGAGTGTGTGTGGGGGGCGTAGTTGATTGCAGCGTTCTAAAGACGAGAGCTATTTCGCAATAAATGGCAGCAGCTCAAATAGAGTGGGCGGCTTATCCAGAGAAAAAAACATAAAAATACAAAGAATCATAACGGGCGAAGAGTGAAAAGTGGAGGTGGAAAAAACAAACAACAAATAACGTGAAGAAATGCTAAAGCAAGTTTGCAAAGAAAAAGACAAATTAAGAAGAAAGGGTATTATGTCCTCGCACGTTAACCCGTTATAATTAGAGTAAAAGTTGTCAACAATTAACTGTGATAGTGGTCGCATGGTTAAAGTGTCCGTTCGGTACGGTTGGGGACTCGGGTTCGATCCCCACTCATGACAACTTTTTTTTTTCTCCATTTAGTACACTAAACATGCATATCATATCTAGAATCTATGCTTTGAAAACAAAGAAACAAACAAACATTTTTATTCATTTTTTAAAACAAACTTGCTGTATGCTTTAGATCTAGGATTTATATTCTATTCAATCAGTGTATGTGTGTGTGTGTGTGTCCGTGTGCGTGTCTATGTGTGTGTGTGTGCGCGCGCTTGTGTGTGTGAGTGTCTGTGTGTGTGCGCGCGCTTGTGTGTGTGTGTGTGTGTGTGTGTGTGTGTGTGTGCGCGCGCGTGTGTGCCAAGAGTGTGATCTTGACTGTACATAGTATGTGTAATGTATTTTCCTCTAGGCACCAAGTTCGTGTGTGTGTGCCAAAAGAGTAATCTTGGCTCTCCCTCGTTTGGCCCTCTTACAACTGGATTGGCCAGCTCTCAGGTAAAAATCATATTACATAATGATAAATAGAGGCCTATATTATGTAATTCCCTTTGAGTGATGTTGCTGTTGCGATCAGGCACAAGTTATGATTTATTCAATCTTCAAGTCGTCTTAATAGACCTACAGAGCCGTGGCAGTCTAGCTCTGCAGCCTGGGGCTGGAGGGCCTTCAAATTATCCCCTTGATCGTGCAGTAGGTCCGGGGGGGGTCTGGTGACGGCACTGCACAATTGCATGAAATCAATATATCATTTTCACGGCATGCGTACCATTCAGTCACACGTAAACCAACTAATACAATGCCACCAAACATAGAGAATTAGAATACAAGCATTCCAAATAGACATAGGACATATTGTTATGAGAATGAGATGTACATAAGCTAAGCATTTTGTATGTAAACTCATGATTATCTCCCTTATTTACAAAGGATCCGAAAAAAAAAGAGTATAATTTGGTAGTAAGGGATATGTAACACAACAGAAACATTTGATATTGTCACTTGGTTTCGTTTACATGTTGTACATATTTCCACATTATGTACGTTGTTTCCAATCTAGAGAGCTCCCACCTACTTACGCCTACAGTGCAGTCAGTGACATTCCAGTCACCAAAGTCTTTTTGACCTTCAATGACACGTGGTGGCTCAACACACAACCGCGTCATGCTTACGTCACCCAAACCGACAAGGTGTGTAGTGATAAACATAGTTCCCTATAATGAATCATTGCCCATTTAAATAAAAAAAATACCTTCTGACTTTATTGTATACCGCCCATATTGACACAACGCCAACAGTGGCTAACAGTAAGAGCCCGATTTTCTTACAAAATGTCCATCTTGGTCCATGACCGTTGGATCTAGTCCTAGGGGCGATATATTATTGGGAGACCAGTCTCGTGGCGGTTTGACAAACACACACTACCCTACCCCCTTTTTTCACCTTGTAACTGCATCCCCCCCCCCCCCCCCTTCTTGTTCTGCGTCTTCGCACGGCTTTACGTTACGTGCGAATAAAGTCAGACATCTATTTGTGTAGTTCCTCCTGTCGATGTATGCTCTATACCAGATGTACATTTCTATTCCCTGTTGTGTTCTTGTTGTGTAATTTCTCCTATCGATGTGTGCTCTCTCCCAGATGTACATTTCTATTCCTTGTTATGTTTTGTTATGTAACTTCTCCTGTCGATGTGTGCTCTGTACCAGATGTACATTTCTATTCCTTGTTGTGTTCTTGTTGTTCAATTTCTCCTGTCGATGTATGCTCTGTACCAGATGTACATTTCTATTCCTTGTTGTGTTATGTTATGTAATTTCTCCTGTCGATGTGTGCTCTCTCCCAGATGTTCAGCCAGATGTACGACTGGTGGTCAGGCAACACCTCTGGACCGTACACCCTCCTGGCATCCTACTGTGACGTGGACAGCAGCCTGAAAGAAAAGACGTTGTGGGAGGTTGGACCGTTGATGAAAGGCTCGGAGACAGGATACGGTCACGTGACACAGGCACTCGCTGACACAATCCTGAACGAACTGGCTGTGGCATACAGTAAGGACTACATGTACCTTCTTCCTCTTGTATTTGTATACACTTTCTGTATCCCTTCTCAGGGAAATTTGCCTTAGTGTTATGAGCTCCGTTATCGGCCATTGTAGTTTTTAGGGGGACGAGGGGGTTATGACAGGGTTTCATTTTGAATTTTGCCCTGACAGCGACCATAACTGGCCTACTCTTCATCGATTTCAAACTGCCAAGAGTTCTTGAACGTGCGCACAGTGCACACGGAACCTCCGAGTTTATCGTCCTTATCCGAGAAGACTACGTGCTCAAGGAGACCAGGGGCTGAAAAAATACTCAAAGTGAACACCAACTTTGAGTTTGAGCTGGCACAGGGTGAGATCGAACCTGCGACCCCACGGTCGACAACTTGGTGTTGGCTGAACGCTCTACCTACTGTGCTAACACGCCCCTAGTTCGTCACTGATTGAATAAAAATTCTAGATCTAGATTACATTCTCTAGATCTAAAGCCTACAGCAAGTGTCTATATCTCTACAGGTGGTCTTGTGGCGTTTGATCTGGCCACAGTTTGTAGTTTTCTTTTCTTCAAAAAAGGAGTGTTGGTTTCACTTTCACTTTCAGCATTGTGTTAATATGCTGTGGTATGGGTGCCGACCAGACAGCACTACCACCAGTATGCCTCCTAGTCCTAGGAGATTGAGATGGCTTTGGAATGAAACAGGTCTATCGGGGAAATACTAATACAATACGTGTACTACGAGTATGATCTGGTGGTGAAGCTTGAACAGCATGTGGGCACAGAACATTCAGTAAAAAGGGAGTTTTCGAATGGCCTTACAAATCAATTATTAAAAGTGAATCTCCTTTATGAACTGACTTGTTCCGCTTACTACTGTGATCTGGTGGCGAAGTGGTCAGAGCGTTGGGCTCACGAGTCAAAGGTCCCGGGTACGATCCCCGGCTGTGCTGACTCGATTTGGATTTGAGGATATTTTCTTATCCACCACCAGGTGTACTCTTGGAAAAGGTACTTTGTCACGACTTTCTCACCTCACCCAGGGGTAAAATGGATACCCGGCTATAGACAGTGAAAGATCTTCTCAGAATGTTAGTATGGGCGCCGGCAGTACTACGTGCCGACCAGGCAGCACTATCATTATGCCTCCCATGAGGTTGAGATGGCTTTGGAATGAAACAGGTCTGGCAGGGTAATAATATGCTGTAAAGCGCTTTGGACCGACTTTGTGGGGACAAAGCGCTATATAAGTGATGTTATTATTATTACTGCTGTGTCCCTAGCCATCCCCAGGTCTTCAATCCCCGCCCCTTTGACAGGCACCTCACAGCAATGGTCTGAGTATCCCTTTGGTGGGGGGTGGATGATGTGGAGGGCCGGCTACCACTTCGACTCCATACAATGTAGGTACATAATAATAATAATAATAATAATAATAATGATAATATGCATGTAGTATTACTAGTGTGCTTTGGAACCATAACAAGGGACTGTTCAAATATAATGTTTTAGTACACATTGTTTGGGACTCATCCTTGTTTCTAGACTTAAGTGACCAGGGCGTGAGCAACGACAACATCGACGATGATGATGGTGATGGTGATGATGGTGGTGATGATGATGGTGGTGATGATGATGGCGATGATGATGGCGATGATGATGGTGGTGGTGATGATGATGGTGGTGATGATGATGATGAGGAGGAGTATGACATGAAGATGAAGAAGAAGATGATGATGATGATGACAATAACAATGATGATGATGATGATGATGATGATGGGGATGATGGTGATGATGATACTGACAATAATAACAACGATGATGTGTTCCTACTACAGTGTTGATGATGATGATGATGATGATGATACTGACAATAATAACAACGATGATGTGTTCCTACTACTACAGTGTTGATGCGCCAGCCCTCCCCCCAAGAGTCTGTGTACGTGGTGGGCTCCGACTATGCCTGGGGGATGACGTCATCGTGGGCGGAGGGAGCCTTAGAGACGGTGGACGCCGTCATTGACACCTACTTCCTGTAGTGCTGTGGTCAACTCTGTGAATTCATTAACACCTACTTCCAGTAGGTACCTTGCCCACGTGCTGTGGTCAACTCTGTGAATTCATTGACACCTACTTCCGTTAGGTACCTTGCCCACGTGCAAGTGTAGTTTTGTCACTATCCACAGACGCTAGATCTACGTATAGACGGGACACTTATTTGACTCATTCTCAAAAGGTCATCTCAATTTTGTTTCATGACCAGTGTTTTTTCAAGGTGCAAGTTAAACCATTTTTGTTTATCAGTGATCAGATACATTGAACCCTCAATGTTCAAAATCTACCCTCAGTAAGACAGTTCAGGCCAGCACTTAAGAGAAATCTGGCTATTTCAATGATGAGCCCGTCAATCACTGGCGTTACTGATGACACACAAAATGACACTGAACTCCACAGCACATACAGACATACAGTCTTGTACCACTCAACAAACTTAAATAGTTACCATTTACATTACTGAAGACAAATAAATATTACGGAAAAAAATCGAACTTTGTTACTGTGTCCTCTATTTCTACATAAAGTGACAAATGGTAAGTTACAATTTTTGCCAATGAAAATACTGATGGCTTTAGGACCAAGCAACAACTGGTTGGCAGTGAGGGCTAATCATAGTGTCCACACCTTAGTTGAGAACTGTACAGTAGCCCTTCATTTGCTAAAAATGTATCCCTTGATCACAGGGGGGAGTGGGGGTCTTGTGACTGAATTGCACAATTGCATAAACAAGGGGACAATTTGGAGGACCTCCAATCTCAGGTTATAGAATTAGACTGCCATGGCTCTGTAGGTCTATTAGACCACTTGAAGAGTGAATAACTCCTAAACTGTGCCTGATCAACAACAACATTGTCTTTGGTGTAATAATACAACTACATGTACATGATGTTATGGGTGCAGAAAAGACAAGATGATTCTTTATTATCCCATGTGGGTAAATTGGTTTCACGTTCTGAATACATTCACAAACAACCATGGTGGGACACATCTGCATACACCTTTCTCTCTCATCACTCACTCTTCAACACACAGTATAGGTATGTGAATAGCATAGACAATAGCATGGGGTGAAAAGAATTGTGACAAGGTTCATGAAATGCGTATTGCTGTTGGAAGAAATGACCTCCTGTACCGGTCTGTTTGTTTATAAGAATAACAATCATTGCTCTTTAGAAGAAGAAATGATTTGTTGATATAAATATAAAGGGTGTGACTGTGTGTTATCTTTACAAACTACTGTGAATAAAGATTAAATTGTCCCAAGATGTGATTTTGTTCACTCTCTTATCTACAGAGTTCAGCTTTGTCTTGCCTGCCACACTTGTTTCCACCCCAGGCTATACTATAAGACAAAAACATACATAATGTAAATCAACTTTCAAATACTGACTTGTGAAACCAGTTATTGATGTTGCAATACAATAATGGGGCAAATATGCCCATACTCATACATATGTGCAGTGTCTTGGAAAAGGACGGACTTTGAGGAAAATTGACTTTTTCAGTTCTTTGATGTTTCTGAAACTTCATAAAAAGCTTATCAAGGCACTTTTGCATTTTTAAAAATTATCTCTTTTGAAGTTTCTAATATGAATTTTTAAAGATGCCAACCAATGAACACCGATAACTAAAGAATAAACTAGTTTTGCTTATATCTCGGAACTGCTCGAAGCTCCAAGTAGGCGGTTTTGCCTGGCCAGTACACATATCTAGACCACTTAGAAGGGAAAAAAACAGTAGTGGAGACACAAAAAACAAAGTTCAACAGAAAACAAAGATCAAGTTAAATACCATTTTATTACAGGTACATGTATTTTGATGAAATAGTACAAATGATGAAACATCATGTATATAACATGTTTTGTATGTACATATGTACAGTCAGTGTAAATCCTGACAGGGTTTTCAAATTTTGAATTCTGCAGCCAAAACTGGTCTACTCTTCATCGATCGATTTCAAACTGCCAAGGGATCTTTAACATGCGCAACGTGCACACAGGATCTCCAAATGGATCGATCGTCCTTATCCGAGAAGACTAGGTGCTCGGTCCCATCTAACAGACTTGCATGTACAAATAGACAAAATCAAACATATTATGCACATGCACAATTCCACACTTACTACATGTATTACAAACAGCATTCACTCACACATGTATACATGTATTATGTATGCTGACATACACATAATATTCTCTCACACACACACATTTGACTTTTATTTATTCTTTTTTTTTATTTTTGAGAACTGCACAACTGCACGAACAAGGGGCCAATTTGAAGGCCCTCCAGTCCCAGGCTGCAAAGCTAGAGTGCCATGGCTCTATAAGCCTACTTGATCACATTTGCCCAGACAGCGACCATAACTGGCCTACTCTTCATCGATTTCAAAATGCCAAGGGATCTTTCATGTGCGCAATGTGCACACAGGACATCTGAAATCACCTGATCTGGTGGTGAAGTGGTCAGCGCGTTGGCCTCTCGAGTCAAAAGGTCTGAGGTTCGATTCCTGGCCGTGCTGTCTAGATCTGGATTTGAGAGTATTTTCTTGTCAAGGTGTACTCTTGGAAAAAATACTTTGTCAAACATTTCTCACCATACCCAGATGTAAAATGGGTACTGACTATAGACAGTGAAAGATCTTGTTAGCATGTTGGTATGAACACCGGGCACGACCAAAAATGCACAATGAGTTTAGTCAAATGCATAACTGAAACCCAAAATGTGCAATTTACAGCAAGATGCATAATATTAAGCAGGTCTGTATTGGGGGTATTCTTCTTAACTTTAACATGTGGAAGTTGATAGATACACATCAGAATCACTGAACATGACCATATTGATGACGATGATGATGAAAGTCATTAATTTGTATAGCTCACAAATCCATGTTTTCATGCTCTAAGGCGCTGCGACATCCACAGACAGAAATAATACACACACAACTATAGAACTGTTCCTCTTAAACTGGGCCTGGGCTATACACATTATAATACATGTCCTAAATAGCAAAATGTTTAGCCCTCAAATGCTCTTTTGAAAAGTTCGGTTTTGAGATTGGTCTTGAATTGAGACAGAATTTCTGATAACTATTTCTTTCTTTTCGCTTTCTTGGCTCCAACACTATTGCTTGCCCAATGAACATCATTTTTTAATGTCGATTTTGAAAGTCTGATCGAGATTCAAAAATTGAAAGTGAAACAAAAACAGATTGGAAGTAGATTGACACACATTCAATGAACATCATTTTTTTAGTGTCGATTTTGAAAGTTGATTGGGATTCACAAATTGAAAGTAAAACAGATTGGAAGTAGATAGATACACATCAGCATCACTGAACCGTAACCAAATGTAACTATCTCTTTCTTTTCACTTTCTTGGTTCCAACACTATAGATAGACATCAGCATCACTGAACCGTAACCAAATGTAACTACATCTCTTTCTTTTCACTTTTCACTGAACTTGAACCAACTTTAACTATCTCTTCCCTTTGGCCTTCTTGGTCCCTCCTCCAGTCTTGCTGGCTCCCCCGTACTTGGCCTCCAACTGGCTAAAGAAATCATCTGCCTGCTGTCCCCTTGAGGCCTGTCTGCTCAGGATGGCTGACTCCAGGCTGAACTCTGACCCTGATCCCCCTCTGCCTCCCAGCTTCAGCTTTTTGGCAACCTCCTCTGCCTCCCCTGCTTCTTTCTTGGCCTGCAGGAAAGGTATATTATATTCATTCCATGGGAAATTTTTCTTTGATCATATCATGTGTGTGTGCACGTGTATGTGTGTTTGTGTATGTGTGTGTGCATAATATGAATATTTTAATATACAACTGTTTTATCTTATTTAGATAATATGTAGTTTTATGTTCAGCCTGCATTTTAGCATTTTTAGACTGATTTTTACATTCAAATGTAAAGTGTTTGGGAATATTGTTGTTTATGGAAATCACTCAAATAAAGTTATTATTACTATTAATAATCAACTAGCTGTGGATAGCCGGCATAGCACAGGGACAAAATCATGTGGTTTGGTTCATT
Organism: Gastropteron pacificum; assembly: GCA_031471215.1. Lineage (NCBI taxonomy): Eukaryota > Metazoa > Mollusca > Gastropoda > Cephalaspidea > Gastropteridae > Gastropteron > Gastropteron pacificum. The sequence continues at coordinate 8,500 of JAUELK010186597.1, forward strand.
GTTAACACACTAGGTAGTTTCTGTCAACAAAGGCTAGGTCCGTTAATATCTCAGTGAGACGGTAGGCGCACAGTGTGTACACGATAACCCACCCTGTTTACATGAAATCTGACCTGACCTCAAATGCAAGGTAGGTTGTTAAAAAGTCGTCATGGCTTGGCAATCTTCTCTGAATTCTAAATAATTGAAACACTTTAAGGTATTTTAAGACACTACAGAAAATTTGAAGTCTGAGAGTCCTGTGGTTCTTGAGCCTATGTGCACACAAATTTGCAAGTCGACAAATATTGTTTTTAGCCCTTTAGGCTAGGACTCTGTGGAAGTCCCCTGCCATAAATGCCAATCTTTTCACATACACTCGGACGACGCGTTTAGGTCGAGCCTATGGGCTCCCGATCGCCCCATGAAAAATTCTGCAGGTATTATTAGGAGTAGCCTATCTCTATGGTCCCAGGTTAGAGCGACATCTGGGAAGCCTGGTTTCTAAAAATAAACAAGGTCCGTACATAATTAAATTATGATGGGACCGGGGGGCCGATCATAGGCACAAATTAGAACAAAAACATGAATTACGATACCATTAATACAGGTAAGAATTCGTACTGTACTAGTGTATACCAGACCTTTCTCTGCCTCTGGGCTTTCTTCTTCTTGTTCTCCTTGGAGAATTTGTCATAGTCCGGCAGTTCCCCCTTGGCCACCAACTCTGTGAGGATCCCTGCGAACCTGTCCTCGTCTTGGGGCCCAGAGCAGAGCACGGATGCCAGAATGTGGCCCATGTCACCCTCCCCTTCCTCGTACGCAGACTTCAAGTCTTCAAGTTCCTCTGCCGAACCTTGGTGGTTGAAAAAAGGATTAAAAATACAGATAATATATGCATCTAGATCTAGTTTCTAGTTGTAGTGGTTAAATAAAGAATTGAAATTAATGATAATATATCTGCATCTAGATTTCTAGTTGTCAGCGTGTTGGACTCTTGGGTCAAAGATCAGGGCTTTGAATCTCTGCTTCCTTGTACTCGTAGGCAGACTTCAAGTCTTCAAGTTCCTCTGACGAACCTTGGTGGTTGAAAAAAGGATTAAAATTAATGATAATGTATATCTGCATCTAGATCTACTTTCTAGTTGTAGTGGTTAAAAAAAAAAAAATTAAAGCTAATGATAATATATCTGCATCTAGATCTAGTTTCTAATTCTAGTGGTTAAATTTAAATAAAGAATTCAAATTAATGATAATATATATATCTGCATCTAGATTTAGTTTCTAGTTTACAGCGTGTTGGATTCTTGGGTCAAAGGTCAGGGGTTCGAATCTCAGCCATGTCTTCTTCGCCTTCCTCGCAGGCAGACTTCAAGTCTTCTAGTTCCTTGGCCGAACCTTAGTGGTTACATTTTTTTTGGGGGGATGAATGATAATTTATGAGCATCTAGATCAAGTGGTCAGAGGGTTGGCCTCCTGAGTCAAAGGTCAGGGGTTCGAATCTCGGCCATGTCACCTTCGCCTTCCTCGCAGGCAGACTTTTGAGTCTTCAAGTTCCTCTGTCGAACCTTAACATAAAAGAATAAGAATGTATACAACTGAAACTTAAACAAAAAAGTAGATGATGTTTGTTTGTATTGTATAACAAGGTTCGTCTGTAGTAGTCAATGAAGACTGAAAGTCACTAAAGCAAGGCCAGTCTTCTCTTGATTGATTTGGCTTCAAAGTAAAGAACCACTTGATGAGTAATTTATGTCTGTCATTGTTACGTTAATATCTGTTTTTCTGTTTTGTAATTTCAGACTGTAATCTTCAGTGTACATCTGTAAAATATTGATCAAAGCCAAAAAACTGGACAACCGCTATTGACTCATTCCTTCATCTATCATCATCCATTCTATCATCAATCATCATCCATTCTATCATCAATCATCATTTCTATCATCAATCATCATTTCTATCATCAATCATCATTTCTATCATCAATCAAACCTCACAGCACCACTCATCTACTAGATAATTATGAAAAACACAGCATGTTGTTTGTTCTGTCATCACCTTTGTACTTTTCCTCAAAGTCTATGATGTCCTGTTCCGTGACCTTGGGAAAGAGCAGCCTCCAATACTCCTCCCAGTCTTTGTCTTCATTGATCACTTCCTCATCAACACTGCCTGGAGGAAAAAATGGAAAAGCAAACTTATAATACAATCTATATAAATAAGAGGCAAACTTTTGAACTTAAAGCCAGAACTTCTCCGTGAATACTGCATCAAAATTGATGCGGTTTTCACCAAAGCTTTTCATTCGGTTTCCTTTTTGTAAATAGGGAAATTAGAATAAGTAACCATTTCAAAACAATTTGTAAACAATAAAACT
>JAUELK010186815.1:0-10852 GCA_031471215.1 Gastropteron pacificum
GCCCCCCTAAAACCCCCCGCTTCCCCACCCCCGGGAAAAATGACACACCACCAGGGACCGCTTTCGTAAACCAGTCCAAGCCAGCCTACCTACTCTCACTACAGAAACTGAACCGAAGCCGAAGAGAACATTTTGTTGTTTTCATAATTTACCAACTAGAACTAGATCTAGATAGAAGTCTAGATCTAGATCTAATGCCAATGCATAGATAGAGTAGAGGAGAGTTTGTTATACACTTTTGAGCTTAAGTTTCACTTGCCCAACTGCTTATTATGTGGATAAACATGATCATTGTTAGTAGTAGTGGTAGGAGGGACTGTGGCTTTACTTTAGGCTTTTTATTGCCTTTTTTTTAACGTCCCGTCTTGATTTTACTGATTTTGTTGGTCTGTTTTTTTTGCCTGTCTTCACTTTATTCATCAAATGATCTGAATAGGTCAATAAATTTTGGCAATGCGTCTAGTGTCTAGTCAAGTTCCTTGTCCTCTGACTCTGACAGGGTGACTTTTTGAAAAAGTAGGACCATTTTATGTCAACATGTTCATTTTAAACAACTTGTAGTTTTCTATGAGATCTCCTCGTAATCTTCGTCCATTTAGTAGAGAGTGAAGGTTTAGTAATCTTAGTCTTTCACTGTATGAGAGATGTTGACACTGTTGATGGCTAATACTTTATTTTATATTGTTGTTTTACATTGGCTTGATGATTGGGAGTGATTATTTTGATTTTGAGGTTCAAATCCCAGTTGCAAATGAATTTGTACTCTATATCTATCTAATTTTTCAAAGTTAACATTCCACACATGATTCTATAGATCTACACCATCAGTCACTGAAGATATGACAATGAACTAAAAAGACCCCCTAGCAAAAAAACAGGCTGAGAATAATCTGGAGTCTGCCCGGATATTATTGGCACCTCTGCCGGGAATACTCACACACAGCGGGCATGATTAACATTTATAACATAACATATGTAGGTAGATGTAGATCTAATGATCATTGTACTTTGTAAGAGTGCAAATATGATAGTGATATGTGAGAATCTACACATTGTAAGAGAGCACACATTTTTTACTTGATTTTTTCAATGTTTTTCCATGTCACCAGATTGATTGACTTTCTCCTAACAAATCCTCTTTTTCTCGTTTCAGGGATCCTAGGAAGATCATCTTAAAGAAAGGCTCTACAGGGTTAGGTTTTAACATAGTGGGAGGGGAGGATGGGGAGGGAATCTTTGTGTCCTTCATCTTGGCTGGAGGGCCAGCGGATCTCTCGGGCGAGCTGCGACGAGGGGACCAGATCATTTCTGTAAGTGCTTGTGTAACCAAACTCAGTTTCTAAAAAGACTTCATTGTGTTTCATTTTTGTAGATATGTTCAACTATTTAACTTTTTTCTGCTGTCATCCTTGATAATTTTAGTAGAAAATGGAACAAAACAGTATGTTGGTGAAATGTGTAGGTCTTTTTTAAAACTTAATATCATTAAGAAATTATGCATTCACAATTTGTCTATGTCTTGTTTTGGCAAATATAGTTAAGAATTGAGATAGGAAACCTACTTTACACACAAGTTGTCTTTGTGCAGATTTCAGTCTCTATCTTTTCATTTATTTGCATTGTAATAAGTTGGAAGACAATTCCTTTTCATTCTGTTCCCCTTCTATTTACACTTGATTCTCATACATAATGACAACCATTCATATGGCTTGACTATAAAAGTTCTCAATGGAATTTCAAGCATTTTTGTTCATTGTTTCAAAGGCATGTTTCACAATGAAATGTTTCTCTCTCTGTCTTGTGTACGCAGGTGAACGGCACAGATTTGAAGCTGGCCACCCACGAAGAAGCAGCTCAGACCCTGAAGAAGACAGGAGACACAGTGGACATTGTGGCCCTCTACCGGCCTGAAGGTATGAAGAGGGCGGTTAGATATGAATAAATAATAAGAGGTTGGGTTTTTTTTCTTCTCCCCTGCGGCTGCCTTGTTCTGTTGTTAATCTTTGCAGAACAAAGCTGCTGCAGTCAATTTTTGTTGTTGTTCTAATTCACCTTAGAAGGGATTATCATATCACTACTAACTTTAGACATTTTGTTTTTGCGATGACCATGATTGTTTCTTTGTGTGTAATTTCGATACAAAGACAATGTTATATAATAAGGCTCTTCCTGAACCTTTGGAAAGAATTATGACTGTGTTCAAGTTGTCATCAAGTGTTTTGCTCCATACCATTAACATCATACATGTATGTGTGTTTGTTTCTTTACTTTGAGTATGTGTGGCTTTGTGATTTGCCATTGTCTATTTTTCGTGCCCAGCCACAACATGAAAGAAACACTAATTGTACCATTTTAAAATTAAATTTTGCACATTGAATTTTCTTTGCAAAAAGCACTTTTATATGAAACAAGAGCACATGGGCTACATGAAAAATGGATGATGGTGAAAAGTTTGAATAATCCTCACCTGAATTTTGTTCTTCTAGTGTTCATTACAGTAAACTTTGCATGTGTGCTGTTGTCAAAGAGGAATAAGACTTGAGTTCTTCACTTTTTCATTTATTTTATATATTTTTCAGTAAAGATGAAAGTAGTAGAGGGGTGTGTTATAAGTTCTAGTGTTTTTCACTGTTGTGTTTCTTCTGGTAAGATGCGATTAGTTAAAATAAAAGCAATCCTGAACAGGTTAGATCAAACTATGATAATGAAATATATTTATTATATATATAATAATAATAATAATAATGAAGGGCATTTGTATAGCGTCTATCCCCAAAGCAAAGAGTGAATATAATAATGCAAGTGGAGAGAGAGTGACACAGTTTGTACAGAGAAGGCTAAATAAATTGGGAACATCAACTGCATACAGGTTGCATTATCGTCAAATAATTATGTCGTGGATACTGAATAACATTGTTCTGTTCGTTTCTGGAAATCATGACTGACTTTTGGTTATAATAACCATAGTCAGACTATGAGGAGAGCATCTTCCTTGGCTCGGTGTAAAAAAAAAAGAATAAATGAGTTAAATGGCCAGTGGTTTTTCTTTACTTTTCATCATAGATTGCTTTTTGCAGTTCCCGAGCTTTTGATTATATGTGTGGGTTTTTTAAAAAAAGGTATAAGAAATAAAAACATGTGTGTAGGATGAAAGCCGACTCCTAATTTTTCTTTCGTTGCAAGTTGCATCTCAGCATGTGTTGTTTCTCATTATATGAATTTGACAAGAAGAATCTCAAAAGAAAACATATTGAAAAGACTTGATAAGTGCATGGAGAAAAAAAAAAGAATACAATTTATGTCCCGAAGAAATGCTACAACAGTATAGATAGTGTGTTACTTACTTCATCTGGGTAAACTTTTCCGTACGACTAAAACATCAGAATCACATTTCAAAAAAGTTTTGTATGACAGAAGTAATTTTGAGGTTAGGGTTTTTGTTTCGTTTTTTCCCTTCAGGTTTCAAAGGGGGCCATATTCACTGGTGGTTTTAATGAAGAAAAAAAAAACAAGTGAAAATAGTGGTTACCTCCAATGATTACTCCTCATTTTTTCGGACAACGATTTCATAATTTTGTGTGATTTGTTTTCCTGTTAAGCTTGTCTGCTGTATCAACACACCTTCAACAAACGTTCATAGAATTTATATAATCTTTCAAGTGTTATTTATATTTGTTGTTTGGAGGTCCAATGCCTGTACAAAGGCGGCCCCCATACATGTTGGGTATTATTCCTTTGCGGCAATGGCACCTGGCATTGATTTCTCGATTTGTCAATGTGTATGGCATACCCCTGACATATATGTATGGATTTGTCAGGACCCTCTTTCTCTCTGTGCTTCGTTTGCATGACTCATGACTTTTTGCATGGGCTGACTTGTTTGTAGACTCTCTTTTTTTTCTACTCTTCTTCTTTCTTTCTGTGCTAGGAATGGTTTTGGTATCATTTTAGTCTGATTGAATAAACAACAATGGTTGCATTTGAAGATTAGCAAAGAAAAATTAGAAATGTAACTTTACATATATAAAGAATGAGCAAATATAAGTAATAAACTTGTAAGCAAAGAACAAATTTCGATAGAAAATAAACGTTCATACTATACAGTCCGTTTAGAACTAGCACGCATTTAGAAAATGGACACCTATGTATATAAAGACTGAGACCCATTCAAAGTGAATAATTCAACCAAACAGATACTCTAAACAAAATGGACGCTCATACAAATTAATTCAGCCTACCTTATGGACACCCATACAAACACAAATAATCCTTGAAGGTGGACACCCTCATTGGCTTACACAGCAAGCAGTCCTTCAAAATGTGCTCATAGAAGGTGAATTATCCTGCATCATGCCCACACGTTGAACATGAGCGATACTAGAAGTTGGCTGCCGATAGATAACTAATAATCTTAGAAAAGATACTTTTGCTGCGCATTGACTGATGGGAAAATTCATTGGATTGATCATTTGGTTCCTAATTTGGTTTGAATCCCCTCAATGGGATTATTTTTATTTTTAAACCTACCTATGTTCGTGCATCAGCCCACCTTCAACTTTAATCACGCAACAGAGGTGACACTTTTCCAGATATTTCCAGAAATCAGAAAATATGTGGGTCCCACCTGGAAATCTGCGTCTCCGAGAATTTGATTTTCCGAAATCGAAATTTGGGGATTACTTATTTCTGCATGTTAAAATGCAAAACCATTTGAAAAATCCGAACAACGATGCAGTGCAATTTTCTTTCAGTTATCTCGTGCGCAGTCTAGGCCTCGTTCACAATGCAAAGGCAGACTTTTCTAAGTAAGGCAAGGCACTACAGTTCTCGCTGTCGCTAGTAAGTAGGCTAACCGTCTACCGGTAGTGAACGGCAGGCAGGGGGGGAAAAGAGAAAGAGAAACTTAATGTTGAACGGTTTAAGCTTCCTGTTATGATACTGTTTACCCTGAGGACATACAGTATACAGAAAACCATGATGTAAACTTGCTGTTAGTCCACGACCCACGGGCCGGTTGACAAACATTTAAAACCACCCCAATATGATGATGTATGGCAGCCTCAGCTTCGTGTCATTGGGTAGTTTGCTATCTAGAGCATGTTTGTTGGTTTATTTGTTTCCTACTAAACAATTCTTGATTTGTGTGGTGAAAACAAAAAGAAATAGTACATGGAAACGATGAGAACCAACATAATTATTTTGTTAATGTTTTTAAGTTCTTACTAAAATCATGTTTTCGTAACTCGTCTTTTCATACATTCCGCTTATTTAAAAAGTCCAACCAACATTCCTAAGGTACCCAGACCAAAGACATTCATATTGTTTGTTTGTTTGTTTGTTCAATTTTAGGCAATGGCTTTGTGTGTGTTGTGTATGTGTGGTTGTATAGTAGAAATGTTTGAAATCAAACCCATTGTGTGCATTATCATTGAGGTCAGTTGTAGGTGTAGTTGTATCTCATATATTATTCATCTTTATCTTTTCCCTTCTGAATGACATTTATTTATATTGTGTAGTAGTAGTAGGCAGCGTTCCGTCTCGTGGTACGATTGGTTTTCTAGTGCCAAAGTTTGCGTTGTGAAGTGAAGAGAGTAGTTTGAGTCAGTTCCTATGATTTGAAAGAAAGCATTCCTAGTACCAACTACTATCAGCACATTCTCTGGTCATAAGAGCACGGAAATGATAGCCGATTTGTATGGCGCTTTATCTCACTCTACGCCAAGCTCGAAGCGCTTTACAGCACAAAAAGTGAGCAGTCGTAGAAAATTGCGCTCATAGTATAGAAAGTGAAGGATAAAGAGATGAATGAAGTTTGAAGAAACTTTTAAAATGAAAATGTCAAAATATTGTTGATAATGTGCACAGAAAGCAATACTAGTCCAGTCCACATGCTGCTTTATTATAATGATCATAAGAAGAAAGGTGCATGATACATGTAATGATAGAATTGCATTTAGACCATGGGGCAAATGGTCATGCAATTCGGATAGAAACTTTTTTTTCATTAGGGTTACAGAGCTTACAAACCCAGAGTACTCAAAACAGCTGTGCCCAATTCATAAGAATATATAGCTTAAATGGAAACCACAAACAACATTCCATCCATACATTTTCATATCATGTCTTTATACGAAGATTAGCTTTTATGGCTGAATTGTATTCAATGGATCGTATTTAGGTCTGTATCATTTTGTGTGTGTGTGTGTGTAATGTCTTACTGTTATCATATCAAGCATGTGAAACATTATTTGCTAATAATTTAAATACTGATGACTTACTCTAGTGAACTGTATGCAGTAGTGTTGTCATCTTGAACTTTGAGTTTCTAGATCAATTTCGTAAAGCACAGTTTTCACTGTCCACCCGTTACGCACCATTATATTCATTTGTATCATTAATTACTGCCACTGATTAACCTCTACATGTTAACCAACAATGTTGTAGTTGTACCTTGACTTTGTTCATGTTTCCTCATGTCATCATGCATTATTATATAAGTAGCCAAGGATTCACAGACTGGTTGTGATGAACACAAAGCCATCATGTCCATTGAAGATGATGAATGACATCATAGTTGAATACTACATTTTGTTTCTCAACATAGTGAATTTCTTAGTTGTTTTCACCCCTTTTCAATCAACTAACCTTTTTTTTTCTTATTTTGAAATTCAATTTTTCTTTTTTACATTGTTTCATTTTCCATTGTTCAGTTGTTTTCAACATTTCTGACGATTTAAGCCCACGCATAGATTGTAAGGTTGATTTCCTGTCCCCCTTTTTCTACGTCTTTGTGTGTGTGTGTGCGTGCGCGTGTTCACCATTTCACTCTGTGTGGTTGTCATGGCTCCTTTTGCATTTTGAGTTTGCTGGACCATGCACACAGGTGACATCGGAGTTTGTGCCAGTGTGTCTGTTTGTGGCCTCCAGACATTCTCCCTCCTGTTTGTCAATGTAATGTCCCTCTCAAACCCCTCTAGACGTTAGAGTGGAGCAGGGACGGCCTGAAAAGTCTGCTGCAGAAATATCTGTTAGGATCTGATCTCTCGTATGTTAGGATCTGATCTCTCGTATGTTAGGATCTGATCTCTTGTATGTTAGGTTCTGATCTCTCGTGTGTTAGGATCTGATCTCTCATATGTTAGGTTCTGATCTCTCGTATGTTAGGATCTGATCTCTCGTGTGTTGAGATATACCTGGAGTGCTATCTATATATGAATGGATTACAATGTGTATTGAAGTTGCAGTGTGTAAGGCTTTTTGAATATAGAGACTGTGTGTACCATGTAATTATCGTTGTGTGTTGAAGATGGCGTTTTTGCTTATTATGATTCTATCTATAGGTCATATTAATCGGCTATGTGCCCTCTTTTCCAATAAAATGTTAAAATGTGTGTGTGTGATTAGTTTGATACTGCAGCTCTTCCATCTCCGTAATCAAGTTAGTTTCTTTCTTTCCTCTTCAAATGTATATCTCAACCTCGCTTTTAATGGAACATTTTTTTACATAGCCATATAGTGGCCCCCTATCAAATTTGATATCATACACATCCTTTTCAAAGTTTTTATCATTCAATGCTGTCAAGGGGTTTGAATCCTAAGAGACGAACCCTCCTCATGTAATTTTCCGTTTCCCTTCCAACAGATGTTGGTTTATGCCTACCACTTGTTTTCTCTTTTTCTCGCCAGCATTGTAATTTCATACTGGTTGCAATGAGACCCCAACATCTAACTACACAATAACTGTTCACTTTTTGTTTCTATTATTATCTTTACAAAAAAACATGACATTTGAAAGAGAAGACAAAAAATCATAAATTGGTTGAAATATACGCATAATCTACAGCCATAATATTTTGTTCTTTGTTTGTACGGTAGTTGTTTTGTTTTCCAAAGAACATGTTTAGTGTGAGTGATAACAATATGATGACATATCATTATTAATGATTATCTACTACATATACGTATATATATATTTTAAAAAACGATTTGTTTTTCTTTCCATCCTAGATGCTTACACTGAACCTTCTTCTATCTCGTTATTATTATCATTATTCCAATTATTATAATATGATTAAGTGTTGTGATTTTCAATTTAAAAATTTGTTTGCCGATTGTCGATTGTCTGGTGGTGTGGGATTCCCTAGTTCTGGCTACTTGTAGTGAGTGGCCTGTGTAACCTACCAAGAAGTGAGATAGTGGCACGTCAGACCACAAAGATACACACACGCAAAAAAAAAGAAGGAAAAAAAAAAACGCCCCCCACGTTTCACACAGCAGGGGATTAGTAGTAGAGCATTTTGTACCTCTTCTTTATTCCAACCAATATATCCCTTCCTACTTCCCTTCAAATCATATCCACCCTTCATTTCATTTCGTATTTATACCAACCCAGATTTATCCAATCAACAAATTTTTCAATAAACTCAATTTATTTCCAAAGAAAAGAATTGTCTTCTCTCAGTTAATTGGATTTGTGTTTTTTGTTTCTTTCTTGTTCTAAGTCAACCTTCTTCCTGGCTCTGTGTTTTGTTTTTGTCCGAAAAGAGACATGGATGATTCTGCTACTCACTTCTTGGTAGTTTCATTGTTTCACTACACCGCAATACTACAAAGGTTAATAAACACATTTTGAATTGTTTCACTACACCGCAATACTACAAAGGTTGATCAACATATTTTGAATTGTTTCACTACACTGCCATACTAAAGTAAAGATGGCATTTATATGGCGCTTTTCCTCTGGAGAGCTCAAAGCGCTTTACATCTATTACTCCTACAACAAATGTAAACTGGCGTAGCGGAAGTTTTGGAGTTTTGAGTTAAACATATTTTGAATTGTTTCTCTACACTGCTATACTACAAAGGTAAACATGGCGTACACGGAAGTCTTGAGTTCAACGTATTTTGAATTGTTTCACAACACGGAAACTGACGTACCAGAAGTTATGGAGTTTTGAGTTAAAGTTAAACACGTTTTGAATCGTTTCACTACACTGCCATACTAAAATAAAAAAGGTAAACTGACGTGTCTGAAATGTTTCACATTTTTGTATTTGAAAAAATGACGTGTTTTGTTGCAGCCCGTAGAATAACTAAACATTTTTATTTTGTGAAACGTTATGGAATTCCGAGGTTGACACTATTGAAACCGGACAAAGCAGATAGGTCTGTTTACCTTTGTATGGCAGTACACTCCTACTACTACTACTACTACATGCTTCATGTAGGCATTTGTTACGACTCTACATCTACTGTAGCCAGAGATGGGAGCAGAACAAATCTGCATTAATGCATTTCCAGTAACACTAGTATCAGTGTCGGCAACTCTTTTCTTCAATATATTCCCATGTCCAGGATCATCCATGTCTGTTGTCTTCTGTGTTATTTATTCGTCACTTTTTTTTGGTGTGTTGCTGTTTTGTTGTTGTCCTTTTGTTTTCAAGCATGGTGTTTTGTTGTTTTCTTTGTGTGATCAAAGTCAACAAGGCTTTGGTCATCGCCAATTTACAAACAATGTAATATCGGGAAGATTTTCCTCTGAAATCCATGTGTAAAGAGATGCAAAGTAATCTCGTAAATGTCAAAAAGGTGTAATTTTACAGTGCATATTTTCCCTTTTTTTTAGCTGATTTGACCACAATCCGCTGACATTCAGGGAAAGATGTCTTCTTATCATTTAGATTTAGAATAGCCTTTTCCAATGTAGTCAAACACTGATTGATCTGCAAGTCAATCGTCACATTAGTGCTGTTTTGTTTGATCTCCTTCAATATCATTGTGTAGATAGAACAAATTAGCACTGTACAGATAGAGAAGACTTTGAGTGCAACAAGGGTTTGACTGTAGTGAAACTGATCTAGTAGTTGAATGCATAAAAACCCAACCCATTATGGCCATAATAGTTTAGTGCGACTGCCATCAGAGAGGTTGACAATGCAGGAAAAGACATTGCTGCTGGACCAAGGTTTATGAAGTACCCCCAAAGTTTTACATCCATGTTCTGGTGTTGCGCCATTCCTTTGAAATATTTGTATCTTAAACCTGATCCATACCCATGGGGAAACTCGGTTATCCCTCCCTCAGCGTTTTGTTCTTACATTTGAAAATTATTCAGATGCACGTTTTTCTCTGAAATGTACAGTATTCATGTAACAAACCATTGTGCAATGTTGTTTTTTTACAACAAATGTTAGGAGCACCACTGAATGTGGTCATCCTGCGCTACCCCACTAGATTCAGGCACTGGTCGCGATGATGGCAGTCGGGTAACAGATAAGAGTAACTCTTTCAGGCCCAAGCGACGCATACTGCATTGATTGCTTTTTCCGGGAAAGCCCAAGCAATGCACACTGCGTCAATCCTATAGGCAGATGGTTTTGATTCAAAACACGTCTTCTACTTCTACACACTTTACCATTTCCCCCCATTCTAAGGAATGGAGCCAAGAAACGGCGGAGTTATGGGCAATTTGTTTTCCTGTGCAAGCCATATTATGTTGGAAGTAAGCAAACAACTGTGTAACTGCTACCCTGCAAAGCTAAATAAAATAGGGTTAGGCTAGTAGATGGAGGAGGTGTGAAGTGTCAGCTAGTAGATAGTTGGAGGGAGGAGGTGTGAGCTAGTAGATGGTTGAAGGAAGTGTGAGGTGTGAACTAGTAGATGGTTGAAGTAAGTGTGAAGTGTGAGCTAGTAGATGGTTGAAGGAAGTGTGAGGTGTGAGCTAGTAGATGGTTGAAGTAAGTGTGAGGTGTGAGCTAGTAGATGGTTGCAGGGAGGAAGTGTGAGCTAGTAGATGGTTGGAGGGAGGAAGTGTGAAGTGTGAGCTAGTAGATGGTTGGAGGGAGGAAGTGTG
>JAUELK010187033.1:0-10852 GCA_031471215.1 Gastropteron pacificum
CATGCACTCACAACTATACAATCTGAAAAGCATTTCAGTCACAGAATGAGGCTCTAAACAGATGGGTTTTCAGATGTAGAGAGCTCGGAAAGATTTCCTTAATGTGGCGCCACTCATATGAAAGAGTTTTTTTCTTTCTACATTTTATCACCTTTTCATAGATCTCGATCTATATTTAGATTATTTCAAAGTGGTGGCGTGTAGAGGAAGGCCTCCGAGAGTTCTACTCTACCAGAGTATGACGTTTAGTTTTCATTATGTGTGAATGTTGTTCAACTTTATCAGTAGACTATGTAAGAATACAGTGGAAACCACTTACACTTACTTAACTTAAATCTCTCTGTGCCAAGAGGCACATAAGGCATACCACTTATAACATGACCGGTTATAACAGGGCCCTTTTCAATCCCTGTTTTTTTCTTTCTCATTGTCTCTATTTTAAAAAAATTGTCAATAGCAGGGAGATAGGAAGCCTCAATCTGTTATAGCAAGGATTTTGTGGTCAACAGGCAACCAACCCCATACTGTGGTAAAGTGGGTCAACGCGGGAGAGAATGTAGTTTTTTGAATATTGTGTTCAATCCTGCACGCAGGCCCAACATTGCTCTGTCTCTAACCTGCTTTTAATGAATGTGATGTATCAGTTGTTCTGATTTTTATATACATATACATGAAAGTTTATTATACTTGTGTATAAAAGCCTAATCATATAACACTAATGTTTTAAAGCTTTTAATTATCGGTCGTCTGCATTTTTAAAAGTTTTTAGTGTAATTTTAAAGTCTTGTAGTTTGAAGAAGATTGTGGTCTGAAAACTTTTGAACGAGATGTTGTATACTTCATCTTTAAATAACCTTATCAGCATTGGACTGTCTAGCATTACAAGTGATGCAAAGTTAGTTTGGGCACAGTAATAATGATCTGAATAGTATTTGACATTGTGCTCGCTGTAAATTGAAGCAAGAGATGAGGTCTATGATGAATAAATATGTTGCACTCTCCATTACTAGCATTATTAGCATTGTAAAGTAGTAGGGCAAGGACATGCGCTCTATACATGCTCATATTCTTCTTAATACATCTTAAGTTTCAACATTTTCTAGACTTTTGTGATAAGAAGAAGAAAACATGCAAATTGAATACAGTGAAAAAAGATAGAATTAAACAAATATTCTTAAATTATTTCAATAATCACTGAATGAGAAAATCTAATGAATTCTTATTTTGTTCTGGTTATAGACCGCAGAGACCTGTCTTACATTCCGTCCTTAACTTGGTCCAAATCCGCATTCTGTTCAAAGTTTGTTCACAGATTGTTTGAATCCTTACTTTGTGTTATTCCAAACATTCTACAAAACGAGTTGTTCATGACGAGTGTTAAAACAGAACCAAAGAGTGAACAAGGGTTCACATTTCTGATCTTTACTTGAAGCAATGATGATAACACAATGCATATCATTTTCCAGTTTCTATATCATTGAGTCATCGCTAAAACGTCATTCGCACGAATCTTGATGTAGAAATGTCAACAATCTCACTGAAGAGGAAAATATTGTCTGATCTACTACATGAACTTTACTATTTCCATTTTTTTAAAAAATGTTTAAACAAATGTCTGCCTATGGAACAATACTATCATGTCATGGTCTTTTCGCTTGATTTTCAAATCTTGCTGTGATCTGGTGGCCAAGTGGTCAGTGTGTTTGCCCCTTGAAGGAAAAGTCCTGTGTTCGAATCTAGGGCGTGTAGGCTTTGTTTTGATTTGAGAACTTTCTTATCCACCACCAGAGGTACCTAGCACTGTCAGTATGCCTCCCAGGAGGTTGAGATTGGTATGGAATGCACAGTGTCTGTTGGGCTAATGGTACTGACTACATATTGTGTATATAAAGCGCATTGAGCCTTGAGCTTGCTGATTGTGCACTTTGATGTAAGTTTGTTGACACAGCTTTTAAAGAGTTTTCAGTAATTTCGTCTGTGATAACCAGTAATACATACCTATGTATTCTATTTTCATCTGCCAATGTGTCTTTTTTTTTTCTAAATACATGAACACAATGTACATTGTATTTCTCTGCACATGTGCCAAGCTGCAGTCGATTTTGTTGTCTTCTCGTTCCGGTATCTATCATTCTCTGGTCTTTTAAAAAAATTAATTTTTTGTTTTCGCCCAAACTTTTTACCACTTTATTCACAGACTTCATTGGCTTTTCTATGTTTTTTGTTTTGTTTTGTGCTATCCACCAATATACATGTATTATTATTATTCAGCAGTTTTGGACAAGGCTTCATATCAACAAACATGAAATATCTAAGCAACACTTTTAGCCCACTATGATATCACAGTAACACACCATATCCAATACCAGTTTATTTATATAATTTTGTATTATCATCCTTATTATCAATTTGAGAGTTAAGCTGTATTCTTATTGGTTTGTCATTCTTATCTTTTTGTTTGGTTTCTTTCATTGCTGTTGTTGTTGTTGTTTTGTTTTTTCACAAGGTAATACATGTATTATAATTATTTATAGCTACTGTATCAGTTTGCATTAATTAATGGTTTAACATGTCTTCCGCACTACTGTTGTGAATCTATTATGATTTAGGCCTTTATCAAGACTGATACAATTTGGCACACTTTTTGTATCTTTGTTTAGTAGTACTGGTTCTTTACTGGTTTTCAAAGAAGTCCGACCAAAGCTTTGTGAATTCTTCAGAATGTACCTGAAAATTGATGAATGTAAGCTTAGCAATCTAGGCCATGACAGACACACCTTGTTGAGTAATAGTGATATGAGTGTCAAGGCCATATTGTCCCTCAATTACTGTACTAACACTCTGTGCTTGTAGCCTACTGTTTTATATTGTTTTAGATATTTTGGATTTTATACACACACACACACTCTCCCTCTTTCTCTCTCTCCCTCTTTCTCTATATCTCTCTTTCTCACACACACACACACACACACACACACAAAGAATAAGTCACTGGGACCAAAGATATTCTCTTTGCCAATATTAATTAATTGTATACACATATTTGCATTGTATCACTAATTCCCTTTGTATATTTATACATTTTAAAGTGATTTCATGAACTATGCACATTTATTGGTATGTTTTATCATATAAGCTTGTTATTCTGATCATGGTTTATCTTGAACTTAGCTTATTTTATATGATTTTCAGTTTTCACAAAAAGCTCAATAAAGTGCCTTCAAATATATTCACAAGTTTGTGCATTAGCTGTTTGTTTGTTTGTTCTGTTTCTATAGACCTCTAGGTCAGGTGAATGAGTGGACAGTGTCTCTGTCTCCCATGTCAAACGTTTGATTTGGGATTCCTGCCCTTACAAGTTGTTTTTTTCAATCAGAGCATTGGAGACTGAGTCACATTGCACGATTGCAAAAGTCCTCTATTATGCGGCTGCAGTCATAAATGGAAGAAGAAGAAGAAGAGGCACATGGTACGAGCTATTCACTCGTCAACCTGGGACTGGAGGGCCTTCAAATTGTGCTGTGTAGTGACAAGACCCCTTCTGACCAGCTTTTCATAGATAAAAGATATCATATAGGTTTTACAATGTACCTTTGTGTTAAAGTACCTGACCATAGACAATGAAAGATCTTGTCAGACTTTGGTGGTAAAAGCACCTAAGAGTACCTTATAAAGTGACATTAGAAGTTCTTGTCAGTGTCAGAGTGTTGATTAGGCCACTCAAACGTTTCCTTGACTACATACAGTGCAAGATTTGGTCAGAATGGTCAGAGCAGATAAATTAATGGATAGTGAAAGATTGTGTAAGGTATTGGAATATTTTGAATTCTAACATAACAAATTCACCTAGCCTCAATGTCTTGAAGAGTTTTTTGAAAACAGAGCTTTTCAGATCTTATTATGAGTAGGTTTTTTAAGGTTTTGCTGGATCCAGTACTGTCCCATCATTTGAGTGTGTGTGTATTGCGCTAATTGTTTTTTGAAATTGTACAGCGCCTTTGAGCACTTAGGTGGATTTGTGCGCTATAGAAATAAATTAATATAATTATCACTATCATCATTGTTAGGGTCGGTGAGATAACACTCAAGGCTTTGTGGAAACATTTTTTCTTCTTTGAATTCTAGAAAATACATACATTGTGCTGAGAAAAGCTAAAGAAGGAAAGGACAGCATCCAACAATCCTGTGAACTAAATCAACAAAGAACAAACAGGACAGAGAACTTTATGTAGTAATAAACAAAACAACAGAGTACGGTAGAGATTGTTTGTAATAAATTGAATGTTTATTTGGCGGTACAAGATCTCCACTAGCATTCTGGGATACACTGGAAACAAACATGGCTGCTGTCCCGTAACTAGGTCATTGTCTGGTCTCAGTCCAGGGGAGCTAACTACTGGGTCCATTGGGGAGAAGGAGGGAGGAGTGGGTGTATGAATTAAAGGTAGTTCTAGTAGTAGTATTAGGAAATACTTTAAGCCCACATTATTCTCTTCTTCTAAAGAAAACCCTCATTTTCATAAAGTGAGGGAACTAACCTGATCAGACAGATCAGTACATCCGTCATCCAGAATGAAGAAGTAGGAAGAAGAAGACTTCTATTCTCAGACAAAAGGAGAAGTTTCAATATACACAACCTGTATAGTTTATTCACTGTAATAATGGGCTGAATTCATTTTATTTCAAGTTTCCAGAAAATGATCCAAATCTTTAGCTTATATAATAGTAGTATATATATATATATATTGAAACTTGCTGGAGCATGCACAAAGTACAAAGTAGTCATGTTCTCATTTATTTGGCCAGCTCATGCAGTTGGTTTGACATTACATGTAGATCTACATGTAGTTTCTCGTGGACTTTCTTCCCTTGAGAAAAATCCCTCCTTTCTTCTTCTTCCATTCTAAGCTTTGGGAACTGATTCAAACAAGTCCATTCATGATCTGCGGCCCTTTGTTCCATACAGAATCTAGAGACATAAGTAAGTAAGTTACACGCATGATGACAAGTTCACCTTGAACCCATCTCCCTGCGGACTCTGCGAAAAGCTCCCCAAGACTTTACGACCAGAAACGACATGTTCTGGGTTCGAGTCATGTTGTAGTTATTTGTAGACATCAATAGGTCACAAGCACCAGAGCCTATCCAGACAAAAAACATGCCAGTACCACTGAGATATAAGTGAGAATTATACACATACACACTCTTACTACACAGACACGCCTTGACACACTGACACAACTACACACACGAGACACTGAATCAATCAACACAACATTGAGTGAGTGAAGGCAAGGGCTTGATAGAGAGTTATAAGTGGAGGGGAGGAGGAGGGGTGGGGGTGGGATAGATTCGTCGAGCACAGGGCGGGGTAGAGGCTTTGGGTGTCAATCCCCATCTAGCTCTCGCCGCCGCTGTGGTTGGAAATAGATTTTATCACATCGCTTGTGGGCTTGCTGGATGGACAGAGTCATCATCTGCAGCTGGGAAACTGGACACAAACACACAGTCGCACTCTGACACACTCACGCACACACAGTCAGTCACTCTCACAAGCTACATTGTAGTCAGATATACGTCCAAACTCTTACATACATACACACTGCCACATACATGCAATAAACATAAATCATCACATAAGGGCCTAGCTACACACCAAGACTGCCATGTCCATTCCATTGCCGCAGTCAAACTGTCTTAATTTGTGTATACATGTATTGATGTATCTCCCCCAATCAGAAATTATGTAGGCCTACATGTACAATTTGATTGTAAAGATTGATGGCTAATATCAGATCAATTTGGATAGATTGGAGGTAGTACTGTTAACTACCAGTAGTGATGTAACAGTGATATTCTCATTATCTGACATCTTTAGGTCTTCTATGGGGCCACACAGTGTGTCAATGGGGCCAAGTACAAACAGGTTATTGCAAAGAACATGGCCTGAGTATGGGTCTGGAAGCATCCATCTGGCATGGTGTACTATACTATCACTATCAGCTCTAAACTGGACTCAAAATATGACATTTTACTTTTTACGATACCATGTACGTCGCTGTATGTAAAACAATTTGGTCTAAACCATCTGGGCGAATGTACCGGTAGATCATTTGAAATAACCTGAGAGTTGATTAGTAAACATTGGTGAGGTGACGCCTTGGCACAACTCTGAGTGTGGCAATCAAAGCGGTTTGGGTTCAAACATCATTCACAAAGTGCAACACATTATCTCTCTCTCTTTCTTGTTCTCAGGCAGACGTGGAAAGGGAACCTAAGCTAAATCAAGCACTCGAAAGAGATGCATGATGTTGTTTAGTTTGTCTACTTGCTTTGTTAGTGTGGTGGTTTTATTAATTTTCGTAGTTGTACATGTAAATGTGTTAAAAACAAATTTAAAAAAAGAATACTACAGACTTATCAAAACTATTTGCGACCAATACTTAAACAACTAATTTAGCACAAAAGTGATGTTTTGTCAAAGTTTACGAAGAATTGAAAAGTGTGGACACTGTTAGCACAAAGTAGTCTTCTTCCTTTTGTTGTTGTTGTTGTTGAAAGGTCACAACTTGCATGGAAATTAGGATTCCAAAAGTGAAATTCAAGTACAAGTGAGATAGAGGTGTTGCTTCTTCAAGAAGGGATTCAATTACCTCTTTAACAATTTTATGGATACAGAGTTTGGTCCAAAATGTATATAAGTATATATTTCAGCCATATTCAACTTACACGCGTATGTATATATATGCTTATTAATTTATACTCTCAGTCCTATACTATCAGGATTCGGTCCATAATCTCCTAAATACTTGAACAATGCGTCAACCAATTAAATCCCCCACACCTTTGACTAGATCTCTTGTCTAGAGAGGATGACCCAGATGACAGACATGGCATTTAGAACGAGAGAGACCTGTCTTGTACTGCGCGTCAGCCCAAAGTCAAGCCACGCAATAGGCAGAAATGCCCGCTGTTGTACGACAAAACTACTAATCAGTATAGCAATTTACCATACAATTACGGGCCAAACTTCTTATCAAGTGGCTTCACTTTAGTAGAGTGAGAGACGTCTCTCTAGCTAGTTCTAAATACATCTCTTTGCATGGCACTGAGCTTTGGACCACTACACAGCTGGTCACTGCCTCAACACAAAACTCCAGTATGTTCCAAACAACAGAATGACAGATACTGGAGTCTTCTACTGAGGCAGCGATTCAATACAACACTGTAGATATTACACAAGTAATAACAAGCAAACATAGAGAACAAAATCAACTGACAAGAAATGTGTAAACAGCATAAACCTCCATTGCTTGTGGGTGATAACTGCCTTGTAAGCCTGGACTATGACGTTTGATTACAATGGAATGACAGACTGCAACATTGCCTCTCATGTCTTAGATTGATTCAGTGTGGAAAACATGACATCAGGTTCTGCAAACATCACTGCCAGCAATCAAAACTATTCAGGTGGCTCTATTGTGATTTTTCGCTTTTTATTCTTATTTTTTTTAAGTGTGTGTGTGGCCGTGATGACTTTTTTTTCTTCATTTTATCCATTCTGGAAAACTTTGATTGTTCTTATGCCTTATCTTAAATAATTCACTACGGCACGATTTGTTCTTGCTATTTCTATATGTATCCACATATGTCTGAGGTGAAACAGAACAGAGTTAAACACCTAGGTATTGACCTATGTCTCTGATAGGATGGAGATGGACAGCCATTTTAAAGGCCCACATTACCAATGTCCTGAATTACCCACATGTGGACTCTAATACTAGATCTATATAGGGTCCAAACAAGTTCAACCAACAATATACTGTTTGAATAGCACACAGCTTGAAATGACTACATCAATCTAAGCACAAGAACCAGTTTGCAGTTGTTGTTAGTTCAGGAAAGAGGAAATGTATGATACAAGATATAGTAGTAGTAGAAGTAGTGGTGGTAGTAGTAGTATGATTTACAATGTACATGTAGGGTTGACATGGCCACCCGAGGATCAAAACTGCCGTAAGTTGTCTTGTTTTTTAAAATCACGTTTTGGACTTGCGACAGCTTCAATCCCGTTGCAGCGTTAAAATGATGTTGAAGATGTTCTGACCTTTGCACTGCTGTTTGATTGGGACACTAAGTGATGAGGCCTAGACCACAACAACACCAAAGTCCACACAACGTGAGTTAATGAACCAAGCGGGTAGTAGAAGGACAGAGGTGAGTGGTGGAGTTAGTGATACGTTTTGTAGTAGTAGTAGAATATATCCATGAAAACATTGAGCAAATGGTGGAAAAGTGGATCAGCTACCAACACAACAGAAGATGATGGAATATGGAAACAAAACTCTAAGTAAGGTAGATCTACCACATGACACAAGATGATAAGATATACCGTCACAAAAAAGAAACGTATTCATATATGACCATAGCATGCAATATGTTCAACGTGTCGTTGCTTTGATTTTGAGTACAAACAAAAGAAATCACTGACATTGTGTATCATTTTCGAGTGGACATTATTCATCCTTATTTTCTGTTTGAAAGAAGGAGCAACACATCAGAACAATTCATGTTCGGTCTTGTAATCCTTTGCTTTCCATCTTTGGCAGGGGCATCGAAGTAATGCGTTTCCTTTTTGGGACAGTATAATATGGGAACAAACTCAAGTTAGATCTATCAACACAAGAGAAGATGATGAGAGAATGTGGAAACAAAGTGAAGTCAGGTCTACCACATGACAGCCAGCTATATACACTAGAATACACACCAACACTAGGTCATAAATTAAACAGCTCAACCCCAGTCAGCTCTCACACTAACAGGGAAATACTGGAAACATCACTGCTCACATTTTCTGTTTCTTTTGTATGTACTCTGAGAAAGCTAAAACTAAAAAGGAAAAACAAATCAAACGATAAAAGCTGCCAAGTCCTTTTGCCACAACACAGAACACACTGTGTATATAATTGCTCTGTTACACTACACAGCTCTCTCAGTTAGTGATCATGATAGAAATCTGACCTCACTAAAATGATCAGGAAAAAGTTGAACATTTGAACAACAAACAAGATTCCAAACAAAACAAAATTGGAAAACTCATCAACAAAGGCTTTTAAAACTTGAAATCGAGAAGAAGAAAAAAAAAGGAAGGAAGAATTTATTTTTTCAACAGGATCCACTTTATTTGTAAAAAAAAAATATTTGAAAGAAAAAGACATTCTTGTGGTAATTTAACCTTAATGTGGATGCAGTATAAACCGAGGCAAAGATTTGTTATATATATATATATATATAATATATTTAGGACAAAACTTGAGGTGCATGCATCCTGTGCAAGGCCCCCTAGTCTGAAAGTACTAGCAAGGTGTTCAGAAGACTGGACACACACCTCTGGTAGCCTGCAGTGTAGTAAATATATTCTGATCCCTGCAGTCACCATCGACATAACACATACATCTGTCA
Organism: Gastropteron pacificum; assembly: GCA_031471215.1. Classification (NCBI taxonomy): domain Eukaryota; kingdom Metazoa; phylum Mollusca; class Gastropoda; order Cephalaspidea; family Gastropteridae; genus Gastropteron; species Gastropteron pacificum. The sequence continues at coordinate 9,463 of JAUELK010187033.1, forward strand.
GCTTTGTTCTCACAGTACCAAGATGGCTGCACTTTTAGACTATCACACCTCAGTCTGAGGTTCTAAATCAAAGCATTGAATAATTCATATCAAATCAAATATTCTAAAAACAATAATACTAATAATACTCAATAACACATTGAAAAAAACAAAAAGTTTCCCTCCCATCCCTACAAACAAAACCAGTAAACAAAAGAAACCTGACGACATCTCATTTTGTGTGGTCAGATTGTCGTCTCACCTTACTCTAGAAATAGCCCACGGCAATATTCACTACATTGACATATTGCTACAAAGTTTGATTAGTGTGTGCATTCAATAAACAATACTGGGAACAAAAACGAAGCAGTGGAAATTATTGCAAAACACACGCGCAAATAAAACTGCCTTCATAACGGAACTCAATGTAGTCTAAACTCAGCAGAATAGTTCTCTCACATCGTATACCTCAAAACACAAGACAATTGCGGCTAACATAGAACAAAATACTAGTGAAATAATAACACATCGACTCTGCTCAACCAGAGGCATCAAAATCTAGTTAAATGAATAGCAGTGATACTGAAGAACAATGAGTAGGCATTCTTGATAAAGACACACCAACAAGTATACGATATAGATATAAAAACATTTTCTCCAATGATCTTCAACTACTCAGGCGTAGACAATATATTCACAGCACAACAAAACGCACAGGTGAAATATTCAAAGTGAAATGGATAGATTTATGATTATTGTTATATTAATTTAGTTCAAACGTATATTACTCAAGACATTCTGAGCTTTCCAGTCAAAGCAATAGAGATATCTCAATCAGCAAACATCACAATAGTTTGTTTGAATATAGAAGCATGTCAATAATATGATCACCACCGACACAACATTTGCCTAGTCAGTCACACACAGAGGATATCGTTCTACTCAAGGTCATCATCAACGACGACAAAGTTTGAATATAATATAAATGTGGCACATCAAGACATGCTCACGCACGCACTGACACACGCACACACACACACACACACACACACACAAACACACACACAGATGCATCCTTCAGGATAGAGGATCTGGAAACTTGGAAAGAGAAGAAAAAAAAATTATTTCATTTTATTTTTTTCAAGTTTCAAGAAAAAAAAAAATTTGGAGGGAGAAATGAAACAAATCAAAGCTCCACCCAAACAACACATCATAAACAAAATAGATAAATTGGAAAAATAGTTCCTCCTTATCATGCCTCCTCTCTCCATAAATTTGGTAAATATTTGGCTAGTCCTAGATCAGTTTGAGAAGGGGGAAGGGGGGCAGGGGGGCAGGGGGCCTAGGGAAAGGGGGGGGGGGAGGGGGGTAGGGACCAGGGCGGCAGAGTCCGGGCTCATCATCCAGATTG
>JAUELK010187144.1:0-20369 GCA_031471215.1 Gastropteron pacificum
AATTCTAAGATGTAGGTCACGAAAGTGTCCGGATTGAAAACGACGATAAAGTGTCCGGACCGTGTAAATCTACTCTATATGTGGAAATATCAACAAAGACTTCTGTCACAAGCATTTCAGAGACATGACAATGATTTCTCACTATCGTTGAAATGTCTCACTTTCAATGCAGCCACCTTCTAAGATAAGTAGAAATTAACAAGAGTTTTTTCTTCGTCTGGTTCTATCACCAAGTCTGTCACTGTGTACATGATGTGTTGTCTATGATGCCTGGAAGCTTCTACAGATGTGTTTAGAGAGAGAGAATTTACTATCCTATCAAACATCACATCTGTGTAATGTCTCAATTTTGTATTACATTTGAGAACCGCTGTGGGGCTTGAAATGTTTCAAAAATATCTCAGAAATGTTAAAATGTTTCTTTTCTTTCAGTTTATTCATTGTTTTGTAAATCTTAAAAGAAAATGCCTACCTGTACCAACTAGAAAGGCACCATGCATTTTACTGGACACAAATTTGATTTGTAGAACAACGAGAGGGACAATGATGTCCTAATGGTCGACCAAACGTTGAAGCGTTCATGGCGTGGAGATTTGATTTTGTACTAATTGTAATATTTGTAATACACACTGTATGATGTACATTAGGACAGGGGTGTTGATGCTTTCCCTGACTGGTTCGAGTGTATTGATGAATTTGTGACACACTGACGTCTTTCAAAGTGGATTTTTGACTGTGAGAACTGTGGAGACACTCACTACAATTTATTACTTTGTTTCAAATGTATGCATGATTGTATGAGGTACAGAGATGAAGGAGGGAACCACTACGTTCATTATGTAACTACGTGTATGGCAACACATTTTTGTGTTAAACTTAAACTATTCCAAATTTTGTGTTGGAAGTCGCAAAAACACAAGCATTAAGATGAGAGGACAGGTTTCTGTGAAAATAATTCTCTAGTATGTCTTTACTGATGTAAGAGGGAATTCAGGGACTTACTAAACACTTACTAACCAACCAGGGTCAACCATTAGACAAAAAGATGAAAAACTGTGTCTGTCCAAATACATGAGTTTTTTCTGTCTCTAATGTAACAAAGAGAATAAGCTTTGTACTTGCTCAACTAAATATGATTTTTTATACTGTTTAATAAATATCCTTACATCTGATTTGACGAACTGCCATTTTTTTCTTCTTTTTAACGTTTTTAACTTCTTTGTTTTTACAACTTGCTCTTTAGTATTGATTTGTTGTTGTCACATTCTTTTTTTCTTTTCTTGCCAAATAAGTTTTAGATGTTGTGAAGTTGATTATGAATCTCTGATCTATTGTTTCCTTGTCTCTTTTTTCTTTTACACTATAATTCCAATTGTAACACTTGCCTTCCCCTGGTCCAAACCCTTTTTTGAGTACATGATTCCTTTTGTATTCCAGGTTATGGGTTAGGAATCTAGCATTACAACACACTCTATTTATATTTGTATTTCTTTTTATAGGTTCGAAATGGGAAACTTACTCTTCATAGACAAGTCTTAGCTAGGACTTTTTTTAGTCTTTCCCATGATGTCAAGATTGACCTCTTCACTCCACACTAAGAAGGTTTTTATTACAAAAATTGTTATAGAACCTCCTTGTTCCTTTCATCACTTGTTTTCTTTTTCTTTGTTGGAAATACAGGCATTAAAAAGATATGACTTTTATTTAATGATTATATTGTAGAATTAAAATGACCTTTATTTCCAGACTCTATGCTGCACCCTTTCAGTTGTTACCCCAAAATGGATTTTTCCTAGTATTAGCCGCACCAGATTATGTACCAAAAATGTATACGATTATTATTATTAATGACCCCCGGTTAAATGTGTAGACACAAACGAAAGTGTGCAGTACACATTTCAATGTTTCTATACATCGAAAAAATGACCCGCTCATTTGTGTTTAGGCCTAGTCTTTACCTATGAGTGGGTAATTTAAACAACCGGTACAAGATAGAACATGATATTTCATGAGAATTCCTAGTCAAAGCCGCACCAGTGAATACGGCGCAGGGCCCGTGCTGATGGAGACAAATTGCAGCTTATAGTCCGGAAATTACGGTAGAAAAAAAGATGACTTATTTTCAATCAGATCTGCTCTATATACACTGTCTATTATAATCTTTATAGGCTATCTCGCATATTGTTATTGCGTGATCATAATTACTGAGTGCAGTTAGGAAGAAAGCATTATCGTAATGTGTTGACCTTTGAGCTAAATACATGCATATATTTAAAACTGTGACTCTATTGAGATGTATTTATGTTCCTTTTCTAACACTTAAATTGAACACTTTTTGTCTAGTCTTAATGTGATGACTGAACTGTGTGTCAAATGTTTCAATTGTTTATAGTCACTAACTGTCACTACAACACCTGTTGTCTCAATGGCAGTTTGTCACGACAGATTCTCAAACAAAGCGGGCCAATGAACAAACAGATTCTACTAACTAAACTGTGATACTTTTTTAAGACATGATTACAACGGGCACAATTCTCATTTTTATATTGTTGTTTGTTATGATATATTTGCATCTCTTGATGGTTTACAGCAAACTTCTCATTTTTTGATGTTTTGCCTTTTTGTGTGAGATGATGATATGACACTGAGCGATTTTACTTTGGATACTTTTTTTCACTCTATCCCACAGATTTGTAATTAATTTTATCCCTCAGTTTTAGTTATTCACCTAATTTTGTAAAGAAATGTTTTATTTAATTGATCATATGAAGCACATCATGTTGATACTGCAAGATAATGATGTGCAAATCCAATCACTTTGTATATATGTATGGAATGCCTCTACATTTTAACATTCTCTTATTCTTTAAAAAAAAAAAATTTTCTCATTATTTTACAGTGTTAATTTTTGTTATGTACAATGTGCGAACTCGACTGGTGAACAATCATCAATGTACATGCTCACAGACCTGAGACTCGGTAGCTTATCATGTCTCCATCCATTCTTGATTGATACACAAATGGCATAGACAGAGAAAACAACATGTAGATGTAGAACTTAACATACTGTATATATGTAACAATACATAAATGCATTCGTCACTGCTCAAGGTCTAAAGAATCCCACAAAGGACATTATGACAAACCTTTTCATCTTGATATCAAGTTATTTGAAGTGTCAATGAATTGTGTATTGACAATTTGCATGACTTAAAGTTATGATGTCAATTTAATAATAATAATAATAATAATGGAGATAATTTGTTATGCGCTGAATGCCCATACACATTGAAGTGAAAGTAATCATTTTCAGTTCAACTCATTCACTCCATAATATTTTTTTGTCCAAACATATTTTCCTATTTAGGACTACCCCTCGCAAGCTGATACCCCTATGCCCTGACTGATCGGCTCATCGTAGTGAATGAGTTAAAGACGAAGCGTGTATTTGATCTTTTTGGGGGCAAACAGTCAGCATTATTTAGTTGTCCATCGTGAGGTCAACATTATTGAGAGTTGTCCATCGTGAGGTCAACATTATTGAGTTGTCCATCGTGAGGTCAACATTATTTAGTTGTCCATCGTGAGGTCAACATTATTGAGTTGTCCATCGTGAGGTCAACATTATTGAGTTGTCCATCGTGTGGTCAACATTGTCCATCGTGAGGTCAACATTATTGAGTTGTCCATCATGAGGTCAACATTATTGAGTTGTCCATCGTGAGGTCAACATTATTGAGTTGTCCATCGTGAGGTCTTAGAACAAAGTGATTGTCTTATTACATTAAGTGGAAGGCAAACTCAAATCTGTCAATGATATTTGAGATGAAAACTTTTCATGAAGCAGTACGTTATGTAAGCTGCTGTTTTGTAATGACAAGATGTCGGGTACTTGGGCTGAGGCAGCTGTGTGACAAGGACATCACTTGACATGCACTTGACATCACTTGACATGTGTTTCTATCTCTAATGACTTGATGGCGCAATACTTTATACAGTTTAGTAGTATAGAAACATAACTATTTGATATGGATATCATTAGTGTTTTTATTAATATTTTTAAAAGATGTTTTCTACCGGTACTCGTCTGGCAATCCTGTATGCAACAGTCAAACATTTTTACTCCATAGATAGATCGATCTAGCATTAGCAATCATAACAAGTAAACAATAGTAGTATTTTTGGAATGAACATACTTTTTTGTACTTGTAGATAGAATGTTGTTCTGCCTTTGTTTTAAATCAAAGGCTAATAATACATTAATCTAATGTTTGTGCCACACAAGAAACTTGTCATTTGTTCATATTACGAGCTGGTAGACAAAAAAAAGCTAACAGTTTTGTATTTGTATTACATTCCTTGATGAATTGGAGTCACTGGTTACATATCAACATTTTGTTGTTGTTTGGTTACTTTCCTTTTTGTGTTTTTAGCATTATTATTTCGGTGTTGTCATTTAATGTCTGCGACAGCTGTCAATATTTGCATATTTACAAGTAATTTTTTCTTACTATAATTATTTTGGAACTCAGTTGAGGGATATGTGATTAGATTTTCCAGAATTTCAACGAAGAAACAATCACCATAGATCAAGACCAGGCTTAAATGTTTTTTGCAAAGTTGGCAATATAAATAAGGTGATTTTCTTGTACTTTATTTAGGAAAGTTTGAAAATGTTCATGAAAAGCTTTTAATTCTGTTTAAAATACAGATCCCATATATTTTTCACTTTTTTTGCTGTCTGACAAAACAAGAAGAGAGAATGAGAGGAGAAAACAAAGAAAGGTCATGACAGATTTTAATGCATTGGTCCTAAGTCCTTTCTGTACTGTTGTCACGTTGCTATGGTTACAGAGTTTGTTTGTGTGGGTTGTTTTGTTTTTTTTCAAAGATGTAACATGAGGTTTTATTCTTGTTCATGTGACAGTAACAGTTTTGTTTTGGTGCTGTGTTAAGTAACATACAAAGATATGAGAAATGAATTACTGTAAGATAGGATGATGTGAAGTTTGATTTGTATTATCAAAACGTTTTGTCTACTTTTTATGATGTCTTGCTGGAAGATTAAACAAGTGTTATTTCTCTAACCTCTCTGTGTTTGCTTGGTGGTGAGTTTGACGTACTGTCTCTTTGTCTTGTCTCTTTCATTAGTCTTTAAGGGGAACTTTATTAATCCTCACCTCACCTTTCAGCATCTCCGTTTTCTATGTTCACCCTCACCAGCAATAAGACAAAGCTGTTCCAGCTGTTAGGATATGTCCGTAGAGAAAGATTCAAGCATCAGGAATCTAGCACGAAAAGTAGTTCACTTATTCTCTTGTGGTACACATAGAGGACGCCAGTACTTTCTTGCCGCACAATCAAGCTCGTTTTGAAATTGAATTCTTTTCTGGCGTTGACGTCGCTTGATCAGAGAATGCCATAGATTTACGCACCTATTACTAGATCATGTATGACGTCATACGAGCACACCCACTTGACACATCTGTCCGACATGTTGAATTGTTCTTCTGAAGATAACGCCATGTCAACAAAGTGTTGTTAGATTCTCCAGCATTCTCTATGTGTACCATAAAATGACCAGACTTCTGGCTTGAATCTTTCTCTACGGACGTACCCTTACAGTCCTTGCTTGTGGCTTATTTCTTGTAAGCTCAGGCTTGTCATACCCTTTATTAACATGGGAATTTAGTTTGGATATATTGCATGACATGTGGACACAACATAATGCCAATGTGAAGCAGATCAAGCAATGGAAATTAATTACAGTGAACTCGGGCAGTACAATATATAATAAGCTCTAATCACTTGAGGGCTTGCTTTGTTATACATGGCTTTCTACAGTGGTTTGTTTCAACACAGGTTATTTCGTACATACATTTAACCAAACGTGAAAACTATTTAATCATGCGCTAATAGGGTTCAACTCACCAAGAACAAAATAATAATACATGTAATGAGAAGAATCTGAACAAAAAACCATTCATCAACACTTGTCCATTGTTTATTTATTCTTGTCATGACAATGAGACCTCAGTAAACAATGGTGAAGATGCCAAACCCTTTACCACAATGTTGGATGAGAACAGATGACGACACAAGATGACACAAGATGCATGTATGGGTTGGATTAAGTCATGGGAATTAATCCATCACTAATAATAACAAGTAACATTGTGAATGGGCATGGTCATCTTGAAAATGCAAAAAAAGAAGAAGGAAAATAAAGAGTGATCATCATAAGGACTCAATGATGGTCCATAAATACATGTTTCAGTCTAAGGCTACTTTGGGTGATGTCATTGTCAATGAATGGTCTATGTACACAGAGATGGATGAAAAGTTTTCTCCAAAGTCCAGCACTTACAAAAGACGTTAAATAAAGAAATAATAGTGACCCTCACCACTCCACACGTCCATTGAATTGGTCTTACCAATCACCTCACAGTTGCCAGTCTTCCAGGAATTTCCTTAATTCCAGAAATGAAATTTACATGAATCTTTTATTTAATTTATTTGGTTGTACTAACGCTCGCATACATTAATTTAGATGCAGGAGAGGTCCATTTTAGTCTTCGGTATCGAGAACAAAGAAGAAGAAGTCTTCAGGAAAAAGTTCAGGAAATTGAATCTTCGACAACTGGCAACTGACAACGTCCTGACCACACACTGTAATTGTTATCATGGTCATCTTCTCAAGTAAAGAACAAACTACATCAACACATCAAGTGGGAAGACTTTTGCAGCAGATTACATTAAGATGTGTCGGCATGTTCTTGGATAGGCTGACATTTCCGCAACCATGGTAACACATAGACCTACCAAGTATACATACTTAACATACACATGTATGGCTTAGACTTGTAATACTTGTATAAACATTTTGATTTCAATAGAGTTTGATTCTCCTATAAAATTACCAAAGCGTTAATAAACATCTACATTGTACTTGTACACATTGATTGTTCTCCAAACAGAATTATCACGGAATTGGATGCTTACCTAATGCTTCTTTAGTCTTCTGTTAAAAGAATTTGCATAGAATTATGGGGGAAAGTCAACCAATGCTCGGTGGTAGCATACGTGGTGGGAGATACTTTGTAACGGGGAATGATGCAATAAATAGAGGAGAGGGAAAAAGTATATAAGTATAAGAGAAGGTAACTGACAATGAGACTTCAGCATTTCTTGTCTGGCCAGTCACAAGACAGAGATATCTTTCATTACTGCCACTATTCGGTATAAGAGCAACCTGCATAAGAAAAGATACAACATTCCATCTACAGCCGCGCATGTGTACAATGCCAAATTTGAAACTACACACCACTGTTTCACAAACTACCCCAAACGTCAACCTAAGTATATATGTATATGACACATGGTAAACTGCAAATTTAAAAAAATGTTATGTAATGACATGGCAAGAGCACAATACTGTCCATACAAGTAAAATAATGTTTACTGTTGATAACATAAACACTGTGTCATTATAAGGTGGATTTTCATTCCTGGATAGTCATAGTCATAGATTGTCATAATAGACAGCGATCATAGATCTTCTCCTGTAAATGTGCATGGGGAATCTGAGATCTTAGGAAGAAAAAAAAATAGTATGATCCAAGTTGGATGGATCTAGTACATACTTGTGTCAATGCAAGACTGCTATCTGCTGTTTATATGTTTAGTGTATACCTGGGTTTTGCGCTGACACACCATTGAGAAGTGAAGTAGAAGTAGAAGACCACAATACAAAGTGTATATGTATTTTGATTCAAAGACATTAAGACTACGAAATCACCATTTTCAGTCTGCGATCGCTGCAATTATTCAGTGCACTATTGTCCTTTGACTGAAATAAAAACGTCAAACAATGCATGGCATAATTCATTTATTGTCACTGTCAGGCAATAAGAACGTCAAACAATGCATGGCATCATTCATTTATTGTCAGGCAATAAGAACATCAAACAATGCAAGGCATCATTCATTTATTGTCAGGCAATAAGAATGTCAAAACAATGCATGGCATTATTCATTTATTGTCAGGCAATGTATTACAATGTATCAAGTCACACATTTCATTTCATACTTTTAAAAAGGTTTTCAACCTCAATGTAGATAAAACGGAAAATATTTTCTTTCAAGGAAAAAAATTGTCTCCCTTTTGTATTTAAATATCATAAACAACTTATCCCTTGAATTAGTCACAATAAAAGAACAAAATGTATCGTGATTCTATTTCACGACTGTCTGGATAGAACATGAACAATGAAATAAAACAACAAAGAAAAGGAACTAAAAAGAGATGTATTGTCCACACAGAGACTCACCATGTGGTCCCAACTATTGAACAAATCAAAATTCCTAAAAAGAACTCATTCACTGTGTAATATAAAAACATGAGACTTTGGCCAGTTCAAGTCTTAGTTCAAGTCCACAAAACTAAAAATACAGAAAAGAACACAAAATCATTTTAATGTCTCAAAATACAAGATGGATTGGTCAACTTTATGTTACGAGCTTCACATACTGTCATTATGATTAGACCATCTCAAAGCTGATGTGTAAACTGCTGTAACTGCAATAACTTTAACTTGGCAATCACTGTACAGGTTCTCAAAGTTCTTTATATACATTTTTTTTTTTAACCCTACCAGACCTCCTACCAGTCCTGTAGCCATAAATATTATTTATCTTTTTGTAATGCGACGGAAGTGTATAACAGGCACCAGTTAAAGGAAAAGCAACGCCTTTTATGAATTAAAAATCATGCTTCTATAACATCTGGTGTGTCAATTTTCTATCCTCAAAGGCATACCAGACTGAGTTACAATGCTTGATTGCAAAAGTCGTCTGTCATGAGCCCACACAGTGGGGAGAGTGCACATTAGAAATACACGTATTATTATTATTATTCTAATTGGAAGAAGAAGAAGAAGCAGTACCAAAAGTTCAGCAACTCTGTCTGGTACACATGAAGCAGTGAAAGCTGAAGAAATAAGTATAGGTATTATTGTAGCAAGAACAATATCACAGTGTGTTCCACGACCCAGACTGTCATCACGTAGACAAAACCATCACTGTGCCAGTATCACATCACAAAGCATGGACGAAAAATTTCAGAACAGGCGCACTCTTTACATACCTCATCTAGTCACTTGTAGTTGTAGCCTCTCAGGGGAAAATGCTTTGTATTGTATATTGCATTGTATTGTATACACTTTCTTCATCCCCTCTCAGGCCAAAGCTGTCTGCACTTTTTGAAACAGTTAATTTGAATGCTGGGGAGTTTCTTCATGTTCTTAAAGTATTTATTGTCAAAAGTTTGAAATGCCCAAATTTAATACAGGCACTTTTTAAACTTTCTGTAGAGTGGGCTAAAGCCATGAATGAACACAATGAAGCAAAAATCTTATTGCCATTTAGCTCAGCTCTTCAATCGTCACTTTAAATTACTAAAACCCAAACACACAGCAGCTAAGAAATGACGTGGGTGATTGTCTCAAGATAATTCTTCTTCTTATTATTATTATTATTTATTACAAGGTAAGCATAATTAATATACTTTGAATAGTAAAAAAAAGGATCCATCTAAGTCCACATATAGCCTGTAAACATACATATACATAGGAAGCCATTCATTGTGTTTGTGGATATTGGTCGACTCAACTCAAAGAGTCAATGGCAATACATTGTAGTCATAGACAAAATTATACATTCACAATTAATGAAGGAAATGTTTAAGTATGTACATATGTAAATTGTGACACAGTTCTAAATATTGATGATCATGTAAGTATGTCATTGTCATGAAACAGTTACATAACATGTCCACTACAGGAACTGGATAATTGTAGTCGTACAATCAAGTCAGGACTTTGGCATTGGCAGCGTGGCCCAAGACTAAAGGGTAGAAAAAGTGAAGCTTCTGTGTAAATGGAGATACATCAATTACATAACAAAATTATTACTTTATATACGGTACATGTATTACTGCTACATTTGTAGAATCATTTGTAAGGATCTGGTAATAATATCTGTATTCTACTACATGAATGTTGTCCTGAAGAAATTGACTCATTTTAGCTTAGCTAAATTGGTCCCTTCTTCTAGCAATTGTGCTATACAGCCACAAGACCCCTGCGGGCCAGAATAAATTTGATTAATAAAGACACAAGATTGTGTTATGAAGAATACTTACTTATACTTATAGTCTTAGAAAAGTTATTTCTTGTATTGTATACACTTTCATCATGCCGTAGTGTTTTGAGCTCCGCTTTCTGCTGAAGCCAACACGCAGTCGCCACAGAGCAGCGCCTATTGGCCATTCTATTTATAACTGAAAGAAGGCTATGGTACCAGAAGAAATGTTGTAGTAAATTCTATTCATGAAGAGCTATAAAGAACTAATAAGACAACAAGTCTGTAATACTAATACTAGTAACAGTTGTCTTCCAATGGACCAACAAATTACTACAAGAATACAATAATAATAAAGTTTATTTCTATAGTGAATATGACACAGATGGGATTGGAAGCCGTGGGGAAATCGTTTGGATTAAATTTAAATACAAGGTCACATCAACACGGAGACTAGTACTGGTTGTAAGGCATGGCTGGGACACATGGGACACAATCACATGGGGCGTGGTGCCTGTCGCAGGACTGATACTGATAGTACCAAGGATTCTGATTTCTATACAGGCCGAAAAAACAAATAAAAACAAGTCTTATACCACAGTCAATGGGAAGGGCTGACAATAAAACAGAAACTAGACATGTTGTTGTTGTTGAGATCAGGCACAAGGTATGAGTTATTCACTCTACTTCAAGTGGTCTAATAGACCTACAGAGCCATGGCAGCCTAGCTCTGCAACCTGGGACTGGAGGGCCTTTCAAATTGGCCCCTTGTTTATGCAATTGTGCAGTGCAGTCACAAGACCCCTCCGGACCAATTCTGAATAAATAAAAACTAGGGCACATGGCTTTTTTTGCATGCTTTGTCAAACTCCACCAAATATCTTCCGTTGACAATACTTACACGTCTATGTTACATAAGATATGCCCGCTTCTAACACTCATTGTTTGCTTTGGCAGTAAGCTTAGTATAGCAAATGATACTGCTAAAAGAAGGTGTGTCCCGTTGCTTGTTGCGCCTGCATAAAGTGGAAGTGTAGTGCTAGAAGTATTTTCTCTCTTAGAATCTTTGGTACTACTAGCACTGCGAATAGGGCGAGCCTTAAATTACATGAAATAACACTGAGACATGGTAAAGACCTTTCCTTGACAACTTTCAATTTGACCTTAGAGACATCCCGAACCATGCACACAGTCCACTCATAGCCCATAGAAATAGAACTGACAGTTTTGTTTTTTTCCACTGCATAATATATTCAGCATTGCATCACTTAAAAAATCCTTACAATATTTTCACTAATTAAACCCAAATGGAGACAAAATATTCTCTTTTATATGTTGCATAAAACGAAGCAAATGAATGAAAAAGAAAGTGAAGAATGAGCCATACCTTCCGGCCATCATCAACAACAAAAATGAAGGAACACATAATGTAAATAATGCAGTAATGCTTTGACTGATGCACACATCAATGACATAATTCAACAAGTTAGCAGTTTCTCTAGTGAAGCAGTTCTCACATCTCTTTTTGAAATAAAACAAAACAAAAAGAAAAAAAACAAAACAGGATAAAACATAATGGACCCTTGTGTCAACTCATTGACTGAACAAATAAATAAAACCTCAAAATGTCAACCTTCTCCGAATACCATTTTCACTAACAGTCTCAGATGACGAAATATTGGGCACACAGTACACAGCAATAAATAGCCAGTGACTCCACGTCTGTCATGGAATGATTCATTTAAACAATTATCTAACTCAGTTCTTTGTGCCTGTGTCAACCACTTGAGCCAATCAATTAAAAAGTACAACACTATTCCACTTGTATCTGCACAGACTGTCCGCAGGCAACACCTATCTTTGTCATTTCTCTCTTTCTTCATTCCATGTTCCCTCATTGTCTCTCTTTCATTCCGTCTCCTTTTCCCCCTCATTCTCTCTGATCTCTCTCTCTTTATCTTTCTCCCTCTCGTTGAGTTTCCTTCTTTCTCTTCTCTACCTCACATTCTGACTTCTCTCTTGTCTTCTTCTCTTTCTCACAACAATAAAGAAGAAACATTCGTCAATTAGAACGTCCCCACAGTTAATGCTCCATGAAGTAGACCTAGAGATAGCAGCACAGCCATGAAAGTCAAAGTCAATGTACAAAATGACACAAACATTTAGTCCACCAGCAGATTCCCACAATACTTTGTAGCTGTAGTCAACAGTTCTCTGCACATTTTTAGGTAAATCTGTATACATACAAATAAAGGAAAAACTCGCAGATTGATTTGGAAGCAGTAGATAGTAGATTCCCTCCCTTTGTTCCACAAGGAATCAAGAGGCATAAGTAAGTGAGAAAGTAGACATGAAAAATTGTTAATCCAAAGAAATACTGTTGGGAAAACTTTTTTTAAAAAAGGAAGAAAGAAAGAAGCCTTCACAGACCTCCATGTACGAACGGTCTGTCTTGTGAATGGTCTGTCTTATAGATAGTGTTCATAACTAAAATGATCCATTAATGCTGTTGAGATAGACATTGATAGACATTTTTCTTTGAAACATTTAAAGTGTTCCCTGTCAGTTGTGTACGTCCAGCCTAACAAGTATTACACTCACAGAGAAATGCTGATGTACGTATGTATGGTAGCCTAGGGTCCAGACAGAGGGAACTCACATTGCGTACAACTTCATACTTCTCCCTCACCCTTGCATCACCTCATCTCCACCCCCAATGGGAATGTGTTATTTTTTTTGTATATTGTATTCCTCCCTGCCTTATTGTTATGAAATCCGTTTTTTGATGAAGCCAACACGCAGTCGCCACAGAGCAGCACACATCAGCAATTTTCTTTTTTTGGGGGGATGAGGAGGTTATGATAGGGTTTGATTTTTAATTTTGCCCGGACAGCGACCATAACTGGTCTACTCTTCATCGATTTCAAACTGTCAACGTGTGCAAAGTGCACACAGGACTTCTGAGTTAATCGTCCTTCTCCGAGAAGACTAGGTGCTCGGTCCCATCTATCAATGAGACCAGGGGCTGAAAAAACACTTTTTTTTGCCAACAAAAAGGCACAGGGTGAGTTCGAACCTGCGACCTCATGGTCGACAACTTGGTGTTGGCTGAACGCTTTACCTACTGTGCTAACAATGAAGAGTACATGATCCCTCACAGGGTGGGGAGGTACACAAACAAGGAAGTAGTGTGAAGTTGTGTGAAATGTGAGTTTGCTCTGTCTCGACCCTAATAGACTACATACATTACAACTTTGATTAACTTTCTGAACACAGTTGACATTCCTTCACATGGCAAAGAATGTGAAAAATTACAAACAAATCCCTTTGCATAAAATACCCCTGATACTCCGATTCTCGTTAGTGCTTGAACAATTTGTGATAACATTTGTGTTAGTTACAGCAATGCTGTTGACATTTAGATCTACCCAGAAAAGAAAAAAAATGCACACAAAATATTGGATTGGAAATCTACTTGACATCGCATACATACATTATTTTATCGATTGAGTAAAGTGGGGAAAAAAAATCACACAAGTTAAATTCCATCTCAACCAAAACCATACGCTCATATGAATAATACATTAGCAAATATATAGATAACAAAAGAACAGGCATTGTGACCCCCTGTTCATTTTTTTTGTGGGAGTTTTTTGCACCCCCTGTTCCTTATTCCATCCCCCCATTCATTAATTTTAACCCTTTGATAGTCCCTACTTCTTCTTTCAGTACGTTTCGACACCAAAAAGTATGTTTTTTCCTTATTACTACGGTCGAGATTGCGAAGTGCAGCAAGTACGAAGCCAGCAGGTACCAGAGAGTAGACCCTTGAGCACTCTTGTGCTAAAAAAGAGTCAGACAGCAGCTATTTATAGATTACTGATAAAAAACAGAAACAAAAGTAGCAAACCCAAACAAAAGGAAAAAAGGAATGTTGCATTTTGATTGAACGGACAACTGTTTAACAAACAAAAAGAAATAAAAACATCTTTGGTATATCTTACGAATGTAGTTCTCAGCCTTGAAAACACACACTGAATGCTTCTGTACATAAATCAATGCCATTTAGCATGTGGGAATATGATCCTATTCTGAATTTAATCATAGCAACAAATGTGAATAGTGTCTTAATATAAAACAAAATCAGATTCTAGTATACACCTGCTTCAGATGGTTCTTCTACTGGTGATAGATTCCCACTTTGTGTCTGCTACAGTGTCTTTTCAAATCATGTAACAAAAATGTGCTGAACTTTTTCACCTCGCTAATCCAGATTCTCCTGCCTAAGTCTACATGCATTCTGGTCTCGTGGTAAGAGTTTTTTTTGTCAGGACAACGTACATGAAGATCTTCTTCTCGATCACAAAATACATGAAGATGAGATTGAAACATTAGATCTGTCTGTTTGCATCACTGAATATTGAAATGGGAAGTTTTGGCTGGAAAATTACTGAAATAATGAAAGAAGTGAGGACTAATTACAAAAGTTGTTTGATTTCACCAAATAAATCGTGTCATGAAGGCTGGGCTGTGATCTCTCTAACTGTAAATGTAAACTGTTGGAAACAAATAAGCCTCATAGTCGCATGTAGTACATGACACTGTAAAAACTCCTATAAGACAAGTACATGTATGTGTACAAATTGTATATACATACAAAACTACAGAGCTGTGTACAGTATATCACATTGCTACAGTGATCGGAAAGAAACCCTTCTTTGATTTTGCTTGAACTGGTCATCATACTAACATCAACATCTTGTACAGATCCCCCCCCCCCCCCCAAGTATACAAAAAACAATGTTTAAATGTGAAGAAAAGAAAAGAAGGCAGTGAAGCAGTGAATAGATGAGGCTAGGCTTCGTCGTAGGTGGGATCTATGGATTCGTTATCTTTCAAAACCAACTAAGGCTTTGTCTTTGTGATCACATAGAGTATGCTGTATGCAACCACACATAAATTATTATATAATAGGAGACTTCGGATTGTTACATATCAGCAGAATAAAACAAAGACAGATGAAAGAGATCGTATGAAAGACAGAACAAAGGTACCGGTGGGGATATAGGAGGACAAAAAGAGAGGTAAAAATAAGTCAGTATGTGATCCATAATGATTGAAGACTAAGACAAGAAGAGATAGAGGAAACAAAATTGTAACTTCTTCAGAAGGAAGAAACAGAGAGAGGACAAATAAAACAACAGGAATGATAATGAATGAGAAAAGAACTCTAAAACATAGACTGCTACACAAACACCTTCCACCTTAAAACAACAATGACTACAAAGCAAACCACAGCACAAGATGAAAATGACTAAAATTGACTAAATACGTCCCCTGAGACTTAAAACCCCCTAACCACCCCCCTACACCCATTAAACCCATCCTTCCCTCATCCACCCACCATGTCCCGCCCCTTGGATAACCCCCCCTCCCCCCCCCCCCCAAAAGCCCTCTAGCGTCTGTCCTTGTTGTCTGGTATAAAAGTGAATTTCTGCGAGTCTGCCGTGTCGTCGCAGGAGTTTGCCATGATGCCCTTGGTCTGCCAGACAACACTGTCCAAGCACAGGTTGTACTTGACGTGGCTCAGGCGGTGCTTGTTGCCACCTTGCTTGAATTGCTGCACGGGAGGGGACACAGTCACAATTAGAATTAAAATTCCAAGAATAAAACCCCCCCAGAAATTACAATAACATTCGAAGAATGAAAAGAATTAGAATTACATTCGAAGAATGTAAAAAAACACAATTAGAATAACATTCGAAGAATGAAAATCAGAATTAAAATAATATTCAATGAATAATAATCAGAATCACAATGAGAAAAGCAATCGAAGAAAAGAAGAACCAGAGAGAGAGAGAGAGAGAGAGAGAGACAGAGAGAGAGGGAGAGAGTGAGAGAGAGAGATAGAGAGAGAGAAAGACTGAGAGAGAGAGACAAAGACAAAAAGAAAGACTACATGGCCCAGTACCCACCTGTAGATGGTTGTTGCTCCTACAGGTGAACAGTTTGACCACACTGCCAGGTGAGGTGCCCACCAGGGTCAGACAAAGGTCAAGGTGTTTGATCTGTCCACTCTTGGTCAGAGAGAATTCCTGAAAGTACACACATAATAATAATAATAATGATAATAATAATAATAATAATAATAATAATAATAATAATAATAATAATAATAAAGTGTATTTATAGAGAGTTTTTCCCAAAGAAGGCTCAAAGCGCTGATACAGCATTGCAACATCATATAGCAGGTATTTTACAACCAATATTACCCCAATACCATAATGATACATCCTTCACCTAAGAAGCTAGAGAAATCCTGGCAACTTCTGGTGTGACAGGATATATGCCACTGCAGACGATTGGATCAATCATCCGACATTACGACAGACAGCAGCCAAATACTCCCAGAGGAGGAAAGTTCAAGCACAGATACCATCCGGATCATCAAAGGTAAACTAGAGATCTAACACATAACAAGGGGCGTGTTAGCACAGTAGGTAAAGCGTTCAGCCAATGCCAGATTTGATCTCACCCTGAACCAGCTCAAAGTTGGTGTTCAATTTGGGTGTTTTTTCAGTGCATGTTAAAAATCCCTTGGCAGTTTTAATTCGCTGAAAAGTAGGCCAATTATGGTCGCTGTCCGGGTAAAATTCAAAATTAAACCTTATCATAACTACTTTGTCCCCCCCCCCCCCCCCCCCCCTCACACACACACATTTCTGATAGGGGCTGCTCTGTGACGACTGCGTGTTGGCAAATTTCCCTGAGAATCAAGAATGGATGGATACAGTATTCAATATACAATGAGGCACACGAGAAAAAGCAAAACATAAAAGCAGCCAGTGTGTGTGTGTGTGTGTGCGTGTGCGTGCGTGCGTGTGTGTGTGTGTGTGTGTATGTGTATGTGTGTGTGTGTGTATGTCTGTGTGTATGTGTGTGTGTATGTGTGTGCGTGTGTGTATGTGTGTGTGTGTGGCGTGTGTGTGTGTGTATGTGTGTGTGTGTGTACCTGGTTGCCCCCAGAGTTATGGCAGCGGTACAGTCCAATGGTGCCATCAGAGAAATGACCCATAGAGTCCAGGCACTCCTCCTCCTGTCTGACACTGCCAAAGGCAATATCCTCTGAGTTGGGAACTCTGAGGGGACAGACAACACTGATGGTGATGGTGGTGATGATGGTGATGATGATGGTGATGATGATGGTGATGGTGATATCACATAGAACCATTTCTGAATGTCTAAAGCTCCATGCTTCAACATCAAAAGTAGATACTATAGGCTAAAACAAAAAAGCTTTTAGAAAATTAGGATATTTATTCACTTGACAAAAAATGCACTGCTATGTGCTACCCCATGGTCAGCATTTGAGCCAAGACTTACTGAATGAGCTGACAGGATGGCCATAAAGGCAATTTCTGAGTTATACACAGGCCAAAATAAAAAATTAAAACAATTCTTGTACCACAGTAAATGGGAAGGGCTGACAATAAAACAGAAACTACTCATATTGTTGTTGTTGTTGCTATTAGGCACATAGACCTACAGAGCCATGACAGCCTAGCTCTGCAACCTTCTTCTTCTTCTTCTTCTTCTCTTCTTCTTCTTCTTCTTCTTCCATTTATGACTTCAGCCTCATAATAGAGGACTTTTGCAATCGCGCGGACTGGGTATGGAGGGCCTTCAAATGGGCCCCTTGTTAATGCAATTGTGCAATGCAGCCACAAGACCCCTCCAAACCAGATATCTGCTATGTACACATACAAGCTGGTACAAGTAGGATTATGTTGGCAACAAGGTAAATGGGTAGAAACTCACTTGAGCTCTGGATAGACATTTTCCAGGAACCACTTGAAGGGTTTACACTGGAGTTTTTCCTTCAAAGCCACTCTCTCTGAGATACTGGGGAATGGAGGAATACAATTAGAATGGGCGCAAGATACCATGTGATGCTTCCGACCTCGGAAAACGATCGCATCCCATTGAACAGACCATCCATTACTTATACATGTACAAAACTTAATAATAATGATGATATAAGAAATCTTAATTGTCCAGAGTTGGAAATTCATTTTGGTTTTACAAATGTGTCTATTTAGAGACAACCACACATACACATACACACACACATACACAAACATACACACACAAACACACACATACACACTCACAAACATACACACACATACACAAGCATACACACACACACTATTATATACATACACACACAAACACACACACTCACACAAACATACACACACATACACATGCACATACACAGTTGATATACACATGTCCCTCAGTACATTATTATACATTGTACATTATACATTATACATTACATATTAGACACATTGTACGACATGTAGTGTACATTAACAATGATGACAGTAATGACGATGGTAACGGACACATCACGTACTCTCCCACATTGACAACAATGACAGTAATGACGATGGTAACGGACACATCACTTACTCTCCCACATTGACAACAATGACAGTAATGACGGTGACAGTAATTACATCACTTACTCTCCCACATTGACGTGTCTAGCAGACGGCACAGCTGACAGGTAATACTGCTTGTACTCTCCCATCCACACCTCCGCAGCACGCTTGGTGTTCCTGGGGGGTGCGCAACAAAACGTGATGCATGAACAATGTACAATACATGAACAATGAACAACAAAACATGATGTATGAACAATGTACAACAAAACATGATGTATGAACAATGAACAATAAAACATGATGTATGAACAATGAACAACAAAACATGATGTATGAACAATGTGTTAGACATTGTAACACTCTGAATGTTTGAGATTGAGTTGATTTCACAATACAACTAGATCAAATTAGAGGCATCAGTTAATCTTATGATCAATGTTTCATTCCACTGACCTGGCAAAGACCTGCCCACTGCCCCCAGGGAAGGTGTACGGGTGTTGTTTCCTGAAGACATGCCCCACGCGGCTACACGGGATGATCTCCAGGTTACCATGGCACTGCCACACTCGGAATGAGATCTCTGGTGACACAACATCATGGGATGTCAGTACAAATGAAACCAAACGACACAAGTCACTTGAAAAACACATCCTGGAACCGATGATGGAGGGCAGAAGAGGCAGAGGAAGATCAACAAGAAGATGGGAACAGGATATAAGGGACTGGCTGGGAACAACAACTACAGAAGCAGGCAGAATAGCAAAAGGCTGAGCCGCAAATTTTATCAGACTTGAGTAGTACTCCAACGCACATGATTCAAATTTGCGACTCAGCCTTTCGACCCCTAGAGTACAAAATGGCTAAAAAGGGGAGTTGGGGATGTAATGACTTGGCTTGCGCAAAGAAGTCTCAGTTGTTGCTTCAATGAAGTACTAAACATCGAGTATGCAGACTGAATTGTAATTTTGTCAAGGTAGGCTTTAAAGCTGTCTGCTTCAAAGTAAACTTTGGCTTCACCCGGACGTGAGTTCCAGAGTCTAATTGTGTTAGGGTATAAGGAACATAGGTAACTGTCTAAGCTCGATATTGGTATGGCAAATGTCCCTGGGCATCTGGATTGAGAGGATGCAGGTATAAGGTGATTGAATCATCAAACTTACCGAGGTTCTCTCCGCCCCAAACATCCATCTGCATGTCGTATTGGCCTAGTTCGTCAAACCAAGACCTGTCTATAGAGAACAGACCACCGGCTATCATGGGGGTTCTGAAACATGCAAGAGTGGACACTGGTCAGTACAGCCTGAGAGAGAAAGGAGAGAGAGAGAGAGAGAGAGAGAGAGAGGAAGGGAGAGACTAGAGTTGAGGTGAGGCATCAGGTACTAGAAATAGTGAGAGACCAGAGTTAGGGAGAGTTGTCCGCTACACGGCAGGGAAAGAGAAAACTTGAACTCTGTCTTTCAGGAGAGTGGGCGGTTTACAAATAAACTTCATTATTATTCTTGTTATGTACATTGCATGTGTCTTTATTGTGACACATGATCAATGAAGACTCACTTGATGGGTGAGATGGGGTGAGCCTTGCGTTCACCGCGTTCCTCAGGTGTCATGTACACCCACTTGAAGACAAGATTCCAGTCAAAGCCTGCACACAGTGGGAGGAATAAATGTGCATGGATTAGATAAGGTGGGCCCCGAGAATGAAGAAGAAGGAGGAGGAGGAGGAGGAGGAGGAGGAGGAGGAGGAGGAGGAGGAGGAGGAGGAGGAGGAGGAGGAGG
>JAUELK010187145.1:0-10851 GCA_031471215.1 Gastropteron pacificum
CCCCCCCGTTTATTCGATACCTTAGAGTAAGTTAACGCAGAGACCAATTAGCCTTCATATCATATGAACAATACAAAACTATTAGAAAGTCGGGCTCTTGAAGAAAATGGGATGTTCATGACACAGTTTAGACGTTCCAATGGAAACCTGAGTTCAAGACATTTCCAAATATGTCAGTAACAGAAATAGACGCCGGATGAAGGCACGTATACACAATAAGTCTGTATATAATGGCACAAAAACTGTCATTGTTGAACTGCAGGCATATCACGTATATATATATATGACAAAAAGCACATTTTGAGACGAGAAACTAAAGTATACAATTATGTTTAACAAGGGGGCACATGAATAGAAATGAGTATGTTATGACAAGAAGCACATTTTGAGACGAGAAACTAAAGTATACAATTACGTTTAACAAGGAGGCACATGAATAGAAATGAGTATGTTATGACAAGAAGCACATTTTGAGACGAGAAACTAAAGTATACAATTACGTTTAACAAGGGGGCACATGAAGAGAAATGAGTATGTTATGACAAGAAGCACATTTTGAGACGAGAAACTAAAGTATACAATTATGTTTAACAAGGGCCAAATGAATAGAGAATATGATATGACAAGAAGCATTTTGTTTTACAAGAAACTACACCAGAGACGTATCATTTACTATCAAAATGATCGTTCTGTATGCCTCACACATGTTTTTGTGCAGTCTAGTCACTACGACGTCAAATGGTGGGAGAGCATTTTGCATTTCCATACATTGAGTTGTTATTGCGATAAACTAGGCACAAGTTGTGAGTTATTCACTCTTCAAGTGGTCTAATAGACCTACAGAGCCATGGCAGTCTAGCTCTGCAACCGGGACTGGAGGGCCTTCAAATTGGCCCCTTGTTAAAACGATTGTGCAATGCAGTCACAAGACCCCTTCGAACCAGATAACTGCTATGTGCAATGCAGTCATTGAGTTGGTACTACCCATGTTAATGCAGCGTTTGGGACATTTATGGTTACAGCCATGATTTAGAACTGAACCAAGTGTATGTCACATCATTTTCTGGAGCCCTGGTGCTTGAACTTGTGTGAAAGAATTCACAAAGTTGGACCACAGTGCTTGGCACGTTCCATACATTGTATACAATATTGATGTAGTGATCCTCCCCCAACCTCTTCTTGCAATTCTTCTTAATCTTCTGCATTCACTGTATATAATACCAGTCCTGTTTTTTTCTTCTATAAAGTACACTGTTCTCATCAAGTCTTCCCTGTGGCCGTGTAATTTCCTGTCGACGCCAGTTCTTTCAGGCCATGTCTCGAGTCTATTTTTGTTGTATTTTGGGGGCATGTCTGAGGGATACTTCTTTCAATGAAATCTGATCATAAAATCTGTTATGTTATTCCCCAGATGTAAGAATACACCATCCCCTCACACCAGGAGCTATGGACAAGGCAAGCGACAGCCAGGACATAACGAGTGGATTGAAAGAGTGGAGATGAATTAGTCCATGAAACTCATACCTCGTGCCTGATCGCAACAACAACAACAACAACAACATTAGTCCATGAAGACAGAGAAGCTTAGACTGACCAATATCTCGGACACGTCGGACATAGTTTACTGTGGATAGTGAAACTATTGACATTAATAGCCAAGCATTGTGAGAATGGTGTAAGCGACAGTATGCTTTATGAAGGTTAGGACTGGCCTAGATCTCAAAACACATCGGACATAATTTACTGTCGATAGTGAAACTATTGACATTGTTAGCCGAGGATTCGAGAATGGTGTAAGCGACAGTATGTTTTATGAAGGTTGTCTGTTTTTTCTTCTACTTACTACGTCGTAAACTGTTTCGATTGTGACAGTTGCGTCATGTTCCCCATTGTGTGACATTCTTTAAAACATTTTCTGATTGGAATGTTTCCAAGTTGAAAAGAACTATAATCTCTGTTCCACAAGTGTCTTCAGATCTTATGGACCTATAGTGATTAAGCCTTTATGTCTAGTTAGCAACAGCGACCGTCCTGATATATTTCTCAGGGCCAAACCAATGTTTATGGATACCACTCGCTAAGGCCTACAGGATTTCCAATATATTGAAGTAAGAAAATGTGCCGTGTGACAATGCAGTTCTAGTTACCAACAGCGACCCTCCTGATCCATTTCTCAGGACCATACCAATATTTCTGTATACTAGATCTACTCGCTACATGATTTCCAATATCGAAGTAAGAAAATGAGAAGCTTGACAATGCAGGTCTAGTTACCAACAGTGACCGTCCTGATACATTTCTCAGGGCCATACCAATAATTCTGGATACTAGATCTACTCGCTACAGGATTTCCAATATTGAAGTAACAAAATGGGTCGCGTGACAATGCCGTGTCACCCGATGGTGGCCGCCGCTCTCACATATCCACTGGCCAGAGCTGGCGCCTCTCGTGTGTGGGTGAGCATCGCTCTCCTCCTCTGGCTCACCCCTCGCCAAGACCCGTCGTCTGCGAGTGTTGGCCCCGCCGTTTGCACTGCTGCAGTGCTGGGGATAAGAAGAACAGATCTTGTTTGGCCGCCCTCCCCGGCTTCGTGGAATAACGCTGAGAATCCCAGTGGTGGCGATACCAAAAGTGTAAATGCCACGACACGCGAGCTCAGCACGACCGAGCCAAGCCTTATAACTGGCCACCTCCTCAAAGGCATCATTCAAGGGGCGAGTCCGAACGTCGACACCGGTCAAATAAAACTCGGATCAAAGCTTCACGAGGACATACTACGTTTGAAACAAGGGAACTGGACTGAGGAAAGTGCTGTGCCCGATGAGCTCAAGAAGATCTTCAGACTTATATGGCCTGAGAAGAGTAAAGATACTCCACTTGACTACGCTAGCCCGGAGGAATTCGTTGGAAATTTGACTGATTACTTCTTTCCAGCCGATTTTTATGACCAGATTCTAGCTCACAGCGCTTTCAAGATGAGGGACGAACTCTTCTTGTACGTGAGTCCAATCTTCATCGTTCTCGGAAACTTGAGCAATATTGTGACACTTCTCGTCTTGAATAGAAAAAAGTTTCGGCATAGCTCGGTGTCTTTCTACTTAAAAGCCTACGCCGTGGGGAATTTGTGCTGCATCAATTTCATCATGGCTGTGACGTGGGTGTGTTTCTATCTCAACAAACAATACGTGACACTACTGGCAGACTGGACGTGCAGGCTCTGGACTTTCCTGTCCAACGTGATGACCTTCTGCGGCATCTGGTTCGTGGTCATCATGAACATCGACCGGCTCATCTACCTCACGTCCAAGCAGAAGGCGAAGACCTACTGCACCACCTTCGCCGCAAAGACCATCGTCACCTTCGTGGTCATCGGCCTGATCGTCGTCAGCATTCACGCCATGTGGACGTTTGCACTCCAGCCTCAGGGCTGCTTCGTGCCTTACCAAGAGCATGACCTGCACATCATGATCTGGCCTTGGTGGTCTGCTGCTGTCTACTCCTACATCCCTCTCTCCCTACTCCTCATCTTAAACATTGCCCAGGCGGCCAGCATCTGCTTGAGGTGGGGCCAGAGCGTCCCGTGCGAGTCGTGCCTGTCGTCGTCCATCTGCCACAGCGAATCGAACGTGCCTGACAGCGAAGCCTCCCATTGCATGAAGTGTATCAAGTGTGTTCGGAGTCCCCCCAGCTCCCCGGACTCCGGCTACACAAAGGACGATTACGTCGTCACCGTCATGGTCGTCTCCGTCATGTTGTTCCTCTTGACTGTGCCAGCCACGGTCATCAACATTCTAGACATTCACATGCCATCCTCGGCGCTGAACGTCGACGTAGTGGCACGAATAGAACTCACCAAGAAGATCGTGGAGCTCATGTCCGGGATAAACAGGAGTATTCTGGGCTTCATTCTTCTCGCGTGTTCCAGGGACTTCCGTGATGAGTTTTTAGTCATTCTCAAAGGCATGTTCTGCTGTATATCTTCCAACCGGATGCTCACTGTGTTCGGAATGAGGAACATGATTTCAAACTCTAACGATAGTTCTCCGCGCATACAAGTGGATTATGAACTGTGTAACCACAATGAAGAAATAGCCGTGACGGAAGTGTAGTGAACGCTCAATGAAACTGACAGACTTTGTTGTTTCCAAATTGTACATACCAGAGCACCGTGTTGTCTCCTGCATATATTTTCTACCCATGAGGCTGTTTCCAACTGCTATTTCGAACCGGCCACAAGCTGTTGATGTTATAGTATGTACTGTATACACGTCTTACCGTTTTGTTTGCTTGTTCTGCACAATATGTTTTACTGTGATTAACTATGTACGGTATTATTCATGTTTTTTATTGTCGATATTACTGAATAATTCCGGTGTGACAAGGAAAATTGACGAATGGTTATATGAACTGACCATTGAGAGAATGAATGAATGAATGAATGGATGGATGAATGAATGAACGCACGAGCAAAGGACGAGCAAGTG
Source organism: Gastropteron pacificum (assembly GCA_031471215.1). Classification (NCBI taxonomy): domain Eukaryota; kingdom Metazoa; phylum Mollusca; class Gastropoda; order Cephalaspidea; family Gastropteridae; genus Gastropteron; species Gastropteron pacificum. The sequence continues at coordinate 4,486 of JAUELK010187145.1, forward strand.
AATGAACGAACGATTGAACGAACGAACAAATGATCGAACGAAGGATAGAACGAACAATAGAACGAACAATAGAACGAACAAATGGATGAACGAATGATTGAATTAACATAAATTAAAAGCACAACAATATAAAAAAGCATTAATGCAAGACAGTTTTCTATGTGGTGATTAATTAATACCATCGAAGTTGATCCATTTCAAATTGAGCACAAAGCATTGTCACCCTCACGACTATATCACGTTGTGTTGTCCTAGTCTATTTCTAGGTTTTCATCTTCCGATGTTTCTTTTCTTGTATCAACTGAATGGAGACAAGTCATACTGCCTGATGAGCCCAAGATTGAGTTTCTCTTCACAGGCTCATCTCTGCCTTAAACCTCCAACATCATTTAATACATCAGTTTTTTAGGATTCACTTTTGTTTTTAGATTTTTTTCGCGCTTTTCCCCGCTCTACAGCAAGCTCAAATCGCTTTACAGACACTATTACCCCGTTTCAATCCAAAGCCATCTCAACCTCATTTGAGGCATACTAGTAGTGCTGCCTTGATCGGCGCCTGGCGCTCATATCAACCAAATAACAAGATATTTCACTGTCTATAGTCGGGTACCCATTTTACACCTGGGTGAGGTGAGAAAGTCGTGACAAAGTACCTTTTCCAAGAGTTCACCTGGTGGAGGATAAGAAAATACTCTCAAATCCAAATCCAGTCGGCACGGCCGGGGATGGAACCCCGGACCTTTTACTCGCGAGGCCAACGCTCTGACCACTTGGCCACCAGACCACATTATACAGTGATTTGGACCCCTACTGAGATGTTCTGTTCGTGTGGGGTCGTTTGGTGTCAAGAAAAAGTGCGTTGTTTACGCAACAGCGGCTGACATATTATATGTCACGTTATGCCAAGATCTACATCACAAGGTGGTGAACTCTTGGGAAAAGTACTTCATCGCAAATGTCTTAAGTAGCCAATGGCTACCAAACAAGTGAAGATCTAGTAGAGTGTCACCAAGAAGCGCCTAACACCGCATAAATCGTTAAAATGAGTTCTAGATGGGGATGAAATAAAGGTGTCTGATTGGGTAATGGTACTATATAAAGTACATTGAGCTCGCTGTATAAACACCATTCAACATTTCATAATACCGCACTTATCGCTTCTTCAAAGTTCTTTTTCAATCATATAACATTGTACTTTAGACTGTTCTGCTGGTTTCATTATTTTCGTATTTATTAATACAACATTATGAACGCATGATTGAAAACTGATGTAATTTATTCTACTTTGCTGTCCGGAGAAATTTGAAGATTCTATCTCCTCTTGAAAATATTCATGATAATAATGTTACAACGCTTCGTAAGTAAGAACAAATCTGTATTCCCTAAACATCTTAAGACGACTGTGTTTAGAACTATGGCTCTTTTTCTTTGCCTAACCCCTCTCAGAGCCTACGCTTATTCTTCCCTACATTACACAATAATAATAATGATAATAATAATAAAAATAATAATAATAATAATAATAATAATAATGAATAATAATAATAGTAATAACAATAATAATAATAACATAATTTATATAGCGCTTTATATAGCGCTTTATGATTACATAACGCTCTGTCCTACCACAGACCCTAGATCTATGTACAGACGGGACACGTGACAATTACAGCGTAGCCAAAATGAGCGCGTTCCATGTTTACAAATAGCACATTGCGATACAAAGGATAATATGAAAGTGTGAGTAAAGCTCACACGCGTTGGTCTTGTAAACCGGATGTGTTGTGTGTTTGGAACGCGCTCAAGGAGGGTACGCTTTTTCATAAAGAGATAGAGAGACCAGTGTCCAGTTACATCGACTCTTCTCCTACTTCATTAGTGTTGTTAACACTTCCATCGCTAAGAGTAGAGCATAGGCATTGCGTTAGGAAATCAGGTCATGTTATCTTAAAGAAAAGATCAGGGTTTAAGTTGTACAAAAGGGAAAGGAAAGTAGTACACCATAATATTATATACAGTAAGTACAGGATACAAAGTTTGAGTAGTGACTTTGGTCGTCTGTGTGTAGGGCATCTCTGTACCTTCGAGTTCTTGTTGCGAGGCTTATACATCCTTAGCAATGTTGCCAGGCAACCCAAGGCTTAGTTCTTGAGAATCTATACAAATAATCTGCTTCTTTGTCCCTTTTCAACCGACCGTAGCAGATTAATGATTATGTCACTACAATTGCAGGATAGGCTGGTTCCATCTAGCGTTGATCTAATTGGTATTGATTGGTACAGGTAGTCCTAGGATGAATAATAATATCAATAGTAGTAATTATGATAGATAGCATTTATATAGCGCTCTCCCCCGCTCTCCAGCAAGCTCAAAGCGCTTTACAGCCACTATTACATATTCTGCCTGATTGAGATATTTCTAAACAATCCACTATCCCATTTCACACCGTGTGGTTTTAGAGAAAGTGATTATGTATTCATTACGTTGTCATTCCGCTCACCACTGACATAATAATAACATGTGTGTGTGTGTATGTACATATATATATATATATATATATATATATATATGCGTTTGTGTGTGTGTGTGTGTGTGTGTGTGTGTGTGTGTGTGTGTGTGTGTATGTGTGAATTGGTTGTACTACTCACCCCAAGCCTTTGAATTGAAATCAGATTGGCTCTCTGTTGCTTAGATGTGAGTACTTACAAATTGTCATTGATTAGCAAAATTAATATTCAACACATACATTTTGTTCAACATACATAGTAGATCGTGCTAGAACCCTGCTCATTGACCTGAGCCTGTGGGAAGTAACTGATTATTGGCTAGTTATTCATTGACCTACTGACCAACTGATCTACGTCAGTCTTGTCCAATGTTGTGTTGTCTAGAGGATGAAGGAGTGGGGATGTATTGGACAAGCAGCTGTGTAACAGTGGTACATATTTGTCTGACCAATGGGGTCTATATGGCAGGAAACAGGTGTACAATGTACTGTAATGTAAACCCCCGGACTACATTTCAATATTGCCATCTGGGGGTCTAGCGGTCAGTGCGTTGTCGCGAGGAGTATCATACTCAAACTTAGACTCACAACTTTAAAAAATAATAATAATAATGGAGTTTATTTCTAACGCGCATCATCCCCATTAGCATGGGCTCGAGGCGCTGTAGGCCTACACTTTAACATCTGTACTACTACGTGTAGTCTTGATACGTGGATGGCCTAACTTTGGTCATTGCACAATGTCGAGATTGTATGTGGTACGTTGTTACTATTTATCACCTTTATTTGTTATAACATGTATTACTTTTATAACATTGTTTAACGCTGTGACTGGGCTGTTACAAAGGTTTTCAATGGCTGCCCAGAATCTACAACATGTACTTCCACTGATGTTTTGATGACATTTTTAATCCATGTTTTGACACAATGCAAATAAACCATTTTGATTTGTTACCCTACTCAAAGAACGTTGTTCATTTTATGTAGACCTAAACGTTGATGTGACTACCTTCGTCTCTGCCTTTCCGTCTACCTATCTACCTACCTACCTATATATCTACCTATCCACTTCCTTACACACCTACCTACATACCAACCTATATATCTACCTATCCACTTCCTTACACACCTACCTACATACCAACCTATATACAGACCTACTTGCCTGCCTACCTGCCTACCTGTGAACCAACCCATGTAAAACCGACTTACCAACTAACCTCTACCTACCCACACACCTACCTACCTACCTACTTACCTTCCTACCTACCTACCTACCTACCTACCTACCGACCTACCTACCTACCTGCTTGCCTGCCTTACATACTTACATATACATAACTACCAACATGCCCACCTTACAACATACATAACTACATACCAACATACCTAACTACATACCAACATACAACCCACATTCATTTGGTTTGCAGTTGGTAGCGTGCCGGACTCGGGATCCAACGACCATAGAGAACGTGTTGGAGCATGTCTCTCTAGCAGATCAGCCAAGTAGTCTGGTGATATGTTGTTCATGTTTAAAAACGATAAAAACACAAGAAAAAACAGATTTCTATAATCAACATAGTATATTCCTTTACTCAATATACGTTGAGGTTTTGGTGTTGTTCTTGTTGTTGTTCTTGTTTTTGTCAAATCGCTGCACTATTTTATCGATGGTAAAGCAAACATTTGAATTGAACGCTTTCTTTTTTTTTCAATATAAGGCCTTTGGCCCACATTACAAAACCATACAAAAGAGTAGAAATCGACTTCCATACTGAAGATCATACAAATCAACATTATACCCCCAAAATATTCCACCATGTTGTCTTTGTAATATTTGTATCTTTGATGTAGTTTATGAAATCATAAAAGGTAGATTTATTCTTACACAAAAGTAAGTTATTAAGTGAATTTGATGACAGTGTATGATAACGTTTCATTATATTATTACATTTAGTACAAAAGAACAAGAAGAGTATTTTCTAATCTATTGCATATGCCAAAATGTCAGACCACACAAAACACTTATTACACTAGTGCATTGTTATGATGCAATAAACAATAATAATAATAATAATGATAATAATAATAATAATAAAAACAAAAAGAGCATTTGTAATGCGCTTTCCCTGGATAGCTCAAAGCGCTGCACACAAACATGGCTTTAAAAGTGATCACATTAAAAGTGTATGGTTGTGTTAACATAGACCATACAGACATACGGGACATATAGCTATTTTGCGTAGCCAACCTCTGTGTACAAACAGTACATAGCGGTACAGAGGATAATAGGAAAGTATGACTAGGAGCTCACATGAGTTTGTCTGTATCCCAGTGTTAAAGGTCATTCTGTTGTGTGCTCTGGACGCTCTGTGGAGGCTACTCTGTTTCTTTTGTTTTTTACAAAGACGACATGTGGCATTGTTGTCGTTGTTGTTGTTGCTATCACGCGCAAGGTACAAGCTACTCACTCTTCAAGTTTAGACCTACAGAGCCATGGTAGCCTCTATAACCTGCGACTGGACGGCCTTCAAATTAGCCCCTTGTTCATGCAATTGTTCAATGCAGCCACAAGACCCCTCCGGACCAGATGACTGCTATGTGCAGTGCAGTCTTTGAGGAGTTGCTTCTAATATGGATATACAAGACATGTATGGTTGCAGCCATGATTTAGGACTGAACCAGGACGTGTATGTCTTCTGTAGCCCTGATACTTGGACTTGTGTTAAATAATTCACTAAATAAGTTGAACATTTGAATATGTAAACGCGTATTTAGACAATACTAATAATTGAGATCATTCATAACGCGCATCATCCCCATTAGCATGGGCAGAGACATAATACACTCAATGAAACATAGATGAAATTAGCATGGACTTCTGACACAGGAGAAAATCTTCAAATAAGGCAAATTATAACATTCATTCTAAGTTTCTGAAAAACGTGGGTTTTTAAACTTGTTTTGAACTGTGCTTCTGTAAGAGAGCTTTTCAGAGACATCGGAAGGCTATTCCAAAATATGTGGGGCCCAAAATGAAAAGGATCTTTTGCCAAACATTTTGTATGTGACTTTGGGAATTTGCAGGAGTTAGATGTCTAGACATCCGCAGTACAAAAGTGTAGGCGGTCTGTACCTAGCATTATGTAAAGTGTGTAAACATGATCCCCTCGGTGGGGAGTTGGGGGGGGGGGGTAATCAAGTTACCACATCACGTTTACATAACATTGGCACACCATGTCTTCACCCCCTGCTGGACATTTTAATTTGAAATATTTGGGGGGTTGTAGTCTTTAGCAGGGGGCCAGAGGCCTGATGACTCATGGTGGACATTCAAGGAATATGAGTACTATCGTTCCTCAATAAAACTATTATCAGTGATAATGAAGACAATTTGGTCAGGCGCTGAGTCACCATACGCCATAATATGCATAGTATGCTTTATCACGCTCTGAAAAAAGATTTTCCTTCTAGTACAACATAAACGAAACACAACGCATGACAGTACAAAATGAATCATTTAAATAATGTTTGGACATGGTGCTGGAAGACGTATTTTCTCAATAAATGGACAAACACATTTGGTTGGAACTCCAGAATTATTCCAAATGATGATAATATGTCATCAGGTTGTTGTTTTTTTGTCTTCATTTTATAATAGTTTGATGGAATAAGTTTTTTAAATAGTTTGATATGCATGCCATTGTATTTGTATTAGTACTAGTTACAATATTACTATTGTGCGCCTTGAGCCCAGACAGTGTGGAAAGTGCGCGTTAAAAATACACTTATTATTATTATTATTATTATTATTATTATTATTATTGTTATTATTATTATTATTATTATTATTATTA
>JAUELK010187256.1:0-10851 GCA_031471215.1 Gastropteron pacificum
ACACACACACACACAGACACACACACACACACACACATACACACACACACACACACACACACACACACACACACACATACACATGCACACACACACGGACACACACACATGTATGCACACACACACACACGCTCGGACACATGCACACACACACACGTGGGCGCGCGCACACACACACACACGCTCTCTCTCTCTCTCTCTCTCTCTCTCTCTCTCTCTCTCTCTCTCTCCCTCTCTCTCTCACATTTTCTCCCAATCCGCTATGTTGAAGGGCATCGGATACTATAAATAAGGCGAGTGGAGACGTGGAATGTCTCTCTAACGCAGTGTAGTGTTGTCTCCAATAGAGCGAAGTGATGCCAAAAGGTTGTGTTTTTAGTGTTCGTGAGAATTTGACTCGATATTTGCATAGACTGCTTAGTTGGCCTTGTGGGGAAGTACGCGGCGCCCTGATTGGTTGATGGGATGTGCGGGGCAATTTGATTGGTTGATGGGATGTGCGGGGCAATTTTATTGGTTGATGGGATGTGCGGGGCAATTTGATTGGTTGATGGGATGGCATTAATGTCGCTGGAGTGTGTACAGCAGTCACAAACACAAGGTCATTCGTCTCTCACTCAGCGTTTTAGTATTGTTGTTATGTAGTGTGACAGAGTTTGGTTTCGTGGTCTGAGTTGATATCGGATGTAAGAAGAAAAAGATTCGGTTGTGGTTCATGTGTGCGTGTGTGCATATTATTTGTGCGTTTGTGTGCTTGCAAGACCATTGTGTGTGTGAGAGAGAGAGTGTGTGTATATATATGTATACACACACGCATATATATATATATATATGTATGTGTGTGTGTGTGTGTGTGTGCATGTGTGTGTGTGTGTGTGTGTGTGTATGTGTGTTTGTGTGTGCATCTGTGCGTATGTAGGCCCTACGTGTGTGCATGCGACCAATATGTGCTGCTCTCTAGTGACTACATGTTGGCTTCAGCGAAATGCGGACCCCTGAACAATGTCATTGAGAAGAGATGAACAATGAGCAAAAAGTGTACAAGTACCCAAAAAGCATACAACAAACAAACTTTCGTGTGATGAGCATGTGTTCTATCTGACATTTCACAATAATGCAATTCCGGTGTCATCTGAATTGGAAAAAAAGAAAATTAAATTATAACGAAAACCAGAGAAACGGCGTTGACAAAATTAACAAAAAAAGGCCCAAAGAAGTTGTATTTTTACCTTAATTTCTCCGACACACACACACACACACACACACACACACACACACACACACACACACACACACACGCACGCACGCACGACACACACACACAGACAGAAAGTGAGTTTTATAGGTATAGATAAAAGTGTAGTTCCAAGCGTTGCCCTTCATATAAATTAAACTGGCTCAAAGTACAGTCCATACATTTTCTAATTAGACATGACGTGTCGAATTTATGAAAATCACGAAATTGTTACGAAATGTAGCTAGTCAGAATTTTCCAGCCAATTTATAACGCCGTCTCGGAAGGCCCAATAAAAGCTTTCATGTTCCGGGTATACCGGCGCTGCGGTTCCTCACATCTTCCATAAATGTGTTTTTCTTTTGCAAACTCACTTTCTAAAAATTGATCTTTCTATACGTCATGTGTGACATCTGAACTGTAACTATTCTGCCAGGGCAACATAACAATTACGACGATAACACCCAAACACAATAACAAGAACAATGCTTGGTCCATTGTTGGAGGGAACCAGCTTGTTTCATATAACAGGATGAAACGAGCTATAGGCTTTAAATGACGAGTACAGGAAGATTAAAGCGGGTGGATCTCGTTTTTCTGTCCACAAGAAATTGTTTCTAGCAATGCACAGTAACAGTTTATCTATTTCTGAATAACGCATCTCCGATCTGAACTCACTACAGATTGTACACAGGGCTTCTGTGATGACTATTGTTCTTCACTCGTTTGAAGGGGCGTGGAAGCCAACGGTACATTTGACTGATATTCATGGATTGCGAAGGCAAGGTAAGGTGAATCCTTACAAGAACCCCAAGTCCCAACTGAAGAGGCGGTTTCCTCTATCATTGCTCGTGCTCGCGGTCAAGATAAACATGACACACATCCTGGATACCTGGTCAGTTCAAAGCCCCTTTGAACGGATGTACGGGGCAAGGATGTCCGTCAATTCCTCAATGATGCTTATCTCTCCACCTCCAGAGTCCGGCCACAGCTGATACTGGGGCCAGTGGCCACGGCTGTACTAGATGGACTGGTCATGTGCTGGCCCGTGTCCAGGTAACAAAGTACACACGCTGCTATAACTTCTTAATGTGAGACAAACTTGAGCTTTGACTTTCACCAAGGATCACTTCGACAGAAACTTGAATTCTGTTTGAGCAGAAAGTTACATAGGACTCGTGTCATTCTTGCCAGTATCCATTCAGTATAAAGTCTAAAAAAGAAAAAAAAGGCTCTAGATCTAGATTGACTCGTTAAGAAGTTAAATACTGATTTAACCGACAATTTAAGCAACAGCCTATTCATAAACTGCGTTTCCCCCCCAGAACCCAGAATATCCATTTAGTATATCTTGTACAATATATGCCGTAAAGCTTGGGAACTATTTATCATTGAAACAAAAGCAAAGACAAAAATCAGAGTCTCTTGCTCATTTCTTTTTTTGCTTACGTTTATAAACACAGTAATTGGTTGTGCTGGTAATACGAGTAGAATGATGTAACTGAAACGTGCTCTCGGCTATGAAGGAGAGAGAAGAAAAAAAAGAAAGAAAGAAAGAGAAATAGAAAGGAAAAAAAAGAAGAAAAAAAGAGAAGCAACTCTACACTCTACAGCACGTTGATCTTCGAATCATAAGATCATTATATCCTCCGGTTTCTTTTTCGTAAAAGGTGTAAATAACACTACCCACACATTTGTTGTACAGGGTCGACGTATCATGATTCACTCTTCTGCCCATTATAGCTATCTATTATTTCCTACCATAGCCCCCATAAAAACCACACTCGCAGGTAAGTATACAACTCCTGCTAGATCTACAGAGGATCAGCTGACTGAGACGATGGAGATCTAGATTCCCATCCTACCAGCCAGCCCTAGAGTCTTCTTCAATACGATTGTCTTCAGACCGGACACAATAATTGACTGCCAGATCCCCCCCTCGCACAATTTGTCACGGAAAAAGCTATAATGATACCCCATTATATTAGCGTTCCTGAGATGTTCTAGACACTGTACAGAGGAGCTGGCACATTTTACACAAAGCTCTGGCGCCACTTGATTGAGGACGCACGCTGGGGGTCTAATAGAGGGAAATAGAAATGTGAATATCTGTCAAATAACAATAGATAACATGCTCTACAGTGATAGATCTAGCGTCTCCGTGTGTCAGGGCTGATGCCGCTCGATCACTTGTATCGTGGTCTAACAATACTTTGATATATACATGTAGATCTACAATGAAATGAGAATATGAAACAAGTATCACAACTACATTGAGTATGGGCTGCAAGTTGCGATTGACCCGATTTATACAAGTTAAAAACTCTCATAATACACAAAACTCAACTAAAATCCAAACCACACTGAGTGAAAGTTATAGTATTGAACAAAAGAAAAAACATTGTTGAAAGCAATGTTATTTATGTAAATGTATGGAATTAATGCAGAGCCAAACGTAGGAATATTATAGAAATGGCTCAGTACAAAACCCTGGACGTGTTTTCTCACAACACACAAATAAATCTAAAGAAACCGAGCAGGGTATAAACGGCTGGCTGAGAAACTGCCAGAGACAGTTTGCATCAGAACTGGTGGTTGCATTCTTTCCATTACCGTGGACACTTTGGATAAATGCACGCTGGTGTGAAGGAAAAGTTGTTTAGGAAATTGCTGTTGGCATGGAAACAACCATAAATCAGTAACCCAATGTAAACTGCCTCTTTACTTCCTTGCTGTCTACACAGCTATATTTTTGTCATTGTTGTTGTAACATCGATACAGTTGTATGTACGAAGAGAAAGATATACAATTGTACATCACGTGCACGAGTAAAAATAAAAGTGCTGCTCCTGTACTTGCAGACATTATGTAGTGTACTGCAGTGTGCGCGTGTTTGGGTTTGGGAAACCCCGAAATGTGAGTAAGCTAGTTTATTTCCGAGATAACAGGGAATTCGGGTTATTGTTTTTCGTATGAAGATTCACAACAAAAGGTACATGGAGTGAACATCCCAGTTGATAAATGTCAAATTTACAAACTGAGACAATGAAGCAATGAGAAAAATAAAAATGGAAACAAAACAACAAGAACAACTAAAGAACTAGAACTACATAAAGCTTTTAAAAACTTGGACAGAGACAAAAGGCCTACTCATACATCTCAATCAGTATGACACGTTTAACGGATCCATTGAGATTGTAGATCTGAGATATAATGTGATCATAGCAGGGTGGGCCGTAGATAGAGACAAGTGTATAGTGTAATGAAATAAATGACCCGTGGTTTATGACCTAGCGACACGCCCGGTGCGCCTGCAGTGTCAAGTGGTGTGGTGGTGGTCGACTACAAACTGGGCCTGGTGGGTCTCGCCGGGTTGTCAACTCTTTATTAAACGGAAATCGATACCTCAGTGAGACAGTTGATTGTAATTTTAGATACTGACCCGGCAAAGAGGCCATTAGTGCGATGTCTATCTATCAACATGGCTTTGTTCTTGAAGCAACTTGGAAAACCACCCGGCACGTGAGCAACTGTTGATGCCTAGACATACAGCCGTCTCACTTAATAGCTTAGCCCTGCCATTTCATGGGAATCCGATACGGTGTAATCTTACAAACGGTACACGCAGACTCAGCCGTGACAAGTGTCACAGTTGAAAAGGCGTCAGTTCGAGTCCCAATTGTTTACGTCACATAATGTTAGTATTAAGGTACATTTCGAGGTTGTAAGTGACCCCATCTAAAACACGAAGCCCTCTTTTTTTCAAGTGCCAGGTAGGAAAGTTGGTTCAAAACCTCTTCCCAGTTCACAATGGAATCAGATGTGATAACGAGAGTATCCGACACCAGAAGGGAAACAAATTATTATGTGTGAAATGCCTCTTCTGGCTACAGCTGCGCTGATCCAATGGTTTGAGTCAAAGTCTTTGTCTCCCTAATCCAGTTTGGGATTTACTCATTGTGAACATACTGGTCAATGCAGGCTGAGTTACCAAGTCAAAACTACAAGCATTCAGCATAAACACAAATCTTTAAATTCAACCAGTATGTACATTGTAAGAATTTATCTCTAAGCCACCTCTCGACCCGCCACACAATTTCTATTCTATTTAAAAAGCTTTGCGGTCTCCCTTCGTTCCTGATAATTCACTTCACGGAATTCTTGCCCGTGATTTATGTCCTGCCACGGGTCCTAGCAGGCTCCAAGGGGTTCTCGCAGACACACAATCATAAGCCATGATCTACTGGCCGAAGTTGTGTCTTACAACGCGTTGCTTTGAAAACTTATAAACCTCTCTAGCTAGGTCATCTTGAGGAAAGAGTGAAAAACATTATTAATGTGCACCATTTCGCATATTTGGAACACAAAACACATTTTCAGTATTTCGAGTGTGAAATTAACGAGATGATTTGGGTTCAAATAGACCCATTGAGTGTAACAGCCCTGGTCTGTCCCATGAAGTCACAGTCTACTGCTACCGGTGTGGCTACTCCTCACAAATGATCCTAATAAAAAACCATGTCAGGACCGGGAGGGGGGTACAAACTATAAAGTCTAGCTTTACGTAATCTGCTTAGCTTCGAACCCATGATCCTAAAATACGTACCAAGTACTTTAACTACCTGGTCATTCGAGCTCTGGTACAAGTCAATAATGATACCCTTTTGAACGTTGACTTTAATCTGGAGACCATTGATGCTTATTTTGACATGGTTTGACTGGCAAATGACTTGTATCTTAATCATACATTGAATTGGTAAAGTCTTGACGCTGCAGTCCAAACCATGCAATGCAGGTGGGATTGGGTAGGGACATTTTATTGGCACTTCAGTCTAAGATAGTGAGCCAGGGTGCCATTGTATAGAAGTATTTCTCAAACGCCCCACCAATAGACCCCACCACGCCTTGATAACAGCTTATGAGAGTAATATTGAAATTGTTCATGCGCCGCTGTCTCCAAAGTTCGATCTAGCCAGAAGTTATGGCCAGCACAGATACATAATTCATATTGGACTGACTTCATCTTCTGTTATGTTGTGAACGACGAATTTTGATGACATTATGTGCAAACAAATATTGATTAAGACTAGGGATGAGTGAGCAAACACCAACATGGTTTAAAATGTATGCCCTTAACAGACCACTAGGATTGTCTTAGACAGAAACCTGAATTGTCTCCTGTCTCCGCTAATTCTTTCATACGACGAAACTCCAGGGATTACAGCAGTAATAATACATGAATCATGTCATGTGTGTCGTGTGAGTCCCTGTGGTACACACTTTCCACTGAACAACAGTATCGTGGTTTCCTCCGTACTCTTGGTGGAGGAACGGGGTTTTGTGGGAGGTGGGAGAATTGTACACATGTCGAGAATATAATCTTTGCCCAGTGTTGAAATAATATGTGATGCAAAAAAGGTGTTAACACGAAGGTATTATACAAAATGAATGAGGGGCAATACTGTGGTTTGACGTCTAAACACTGTTTACATAACACCAGCATTGGGGGCGCTCCTACGAGTGTGTGTATGCAGGTCGACTGGACCAGCACAAAACACTACCATGATTGAAACATGGACGAGATGTCACCGTATGAAGCGGTACAACCGGCTTTAAATCTTGGACTAGAGGTCACCGTATGAAACGGTACAACCAGCTTTATATCTTGGACTAGATGTCACCGTATGGAACGGTACAACCGGCTTTAAAACATGGACTAGAGGTCACCGTATGAAACGGTACAACCGGCTTTAAAACATGGACTAGAGGTCACCGTATGAAACGGTACAACCGGCTTTAAAACATGGACTAGAAGTCACCGTATGAAACGGTACAACCGGCTTTAAAACATGGACTAGAGGTCACCGTATGAAACGGTACAACCGGCTTTCAATCTAACATGTTTCCTTCGGTCTTAGTGTTGTAGACGAGTGGACAAGTCTGTTGGGCTGTGTAGTGCTAAAACAAGCAATGATTTGAAGACGAAGCTAGATTAATACCGATCACAGGTACCGCACAAAAGAACCACGCACGCTGTCATTTCAAGAAGATCTGAGCGGAAGTACAGCCAACATAGCCGTTATCCTGCACATCAAGAGGTATAATTCAAGCGAAACACTGTATTCAGAATTGTAGATTCTAATGTTTTTGTTAAATTTAATTATTTTTGTAAACAAAATTGTTATGAACAATGAACTTTATTTCCAGACTGGTTTACAGTATATGGGTGAGTTGACATAATATGGACATTGAAATTATGACACAGACATCAACCAATTTCTATTTCCTTACGTTCCATAGTTGCATGGCTGATACATTCGGCATCAGAACGACAATAACAGTCTGTGTGTGTGTGGCCTGCATCAAACAAATAATTCAAACACAGTATAATACTTTCATACAGAGCAAGGATTCTTTCAATGAAACTGATAAAGTAAAGAGAAACAAACAATGGGCTTGTCCGTGATTTGAAACAATGTTCTAAATATAGCCACGTTCCCGACCAGAGGGGCGAATGGAGAGTGGGCAGAGTTCCATGCCTTACATTAGTAGCAAAATGCTCTCTTTCACGCCAAGTTCAGAATTATGGAACACGACCTTCCTATTATTTTTAATTACGCTTAATTATTTACATTGTGTAGGCCTACCTACATTTCAGTCTAATTACATCTAATTACATCATTAAAACTCATTAATGAGTCAGAACTCGGCGAAAACCTCCATTAATTAAGAAAAAAGCGTTCTCCTCTTTTTTTCTTCATTTTGTTTTAGAGCACTGATTATTGATTGGGTAAGATACTTCTACGCCTACTAGAACTAGGCCTACATTGTAGTATCATTATTTTAAAATCCATTTAAATGTTTGGAACAGCTGCACTGTTTAATGAAGTCACATACAAGCATAAAAACACCAAATGTGAAAGAACTTACGGCGTTTTGATTTAGCTCTGTTTCAAACTCAAGGTACGAAGACGACTTCTACGGTAAAATAATAATAGTTGGAATACAAACCAACTGTCTAGCATTTGGGAAGTTTGGTTCCTCGAGTTTTCCAACTAACACCTTCTACAAAATAATTTATATTGTATTGTATACACGTTCTTTCTTTCTTCATCCTTTTTCAGGGAAATTTGTTTTAGTGTTATAAGCTCCGTTTTTTGCTGAAGCCTATCGGCCATTTATACATTAATGGGCCAACAAGACTTTGCAGCACTTTAGCTAAGCTCTGTTTCTACGGTAAAACACATCCATTCTACTGATAGGTTGTACACAAGACCAAGTACTTTCCAGTTTTATGTCGACGTTTAAGGACTCCATATAAAGACATGAATACCACTTCGTCTCTACAAGTAAGCGGGGAGACGGATCCTATCTCAGACTATTTGTTCCAGCAATGTTCACTTGTTATTACTGTGGTGAATATCGGAATAGGGGCTGTAGGTGTCACCACAAATGTTATCAACGTGTTCGTCTTTTCAAAGATGGGACTTAACGACAGCGTCATAATTAACCTCTTCAGTCTTTCTGTGGTAGACCTAGGCATCACGTTTTTCTCCTTTGTTTCTGGGACGTGTCAGTTTTGTGTTTACTTAAAGGACATGTCCGGAATTTGGTTCATCGTGGATCCGCACGTTCTTTATGTGTTAAGTTATAACACTTCTGTATCGCTAGTGTGGGGGTCTTCTTTACTCACAACGTTTCTGGCCGTTCAACGATGTTGCTGTGTAGCTTTGCCTTTCATTTTTAAGATAACATTCACGAAAAGAGTTATCATCGTTACGGTGTGTATCATAGGTGAAATTACTTTGTTCTTCGTTGCAGCTTTTGGGAGCTTTTACAAAGCAGAATTTATCACTAGCAGTACAAACATATCTCAACTGATTTTGGTTCCAAGACCTCATCGAGATGTGATGCTCCAATACATACTAATCATTGGTGCCTTTACTGCCACTGTAGGCTGCCAAGGAACCGTTTTAATTTCACTTTTTATCCTGCTTAGAGGGCTTCAGCGCTCGGTGGAATTCAAAACTAGGCAAAGCTCCGAAGGGAAGGAAGCTCCCAAAGATTACAACCAATCAGCGTCCTCTAAAAATGCCTCGTTCTCTCACTCTCGGCCTTCAGAAAACAACCAATCAGGAGGAAGAGAAACTTCAGACGGAAATAGACCTACATCTTCTGGCCAATCAGCGGCCTCGAAAAAAACTTCGTCCTCACAACCTTCAGAAATCCGTCTGATGAAAACAGTTATTCTCATTTCCACACTATTTGTAGTGTGTAACGTACCAGGCACATGTGTAAGTTTAATAAGAATGTTTTTTCCAGAATTCGATTCTAGAAGCAAATCTTTCGGAAATTCGTATCGTTTGACGACAGCAGGTGCCAATCTGTTTTTTACTTTGAATTCTGCGTCGAACATGTTTATCTACGTTACATCTAACGGTTCTTTTCAGAGCATGTTTATGACACACTTTGGATGGATGTTATGCCGTTCTTAGACCGATTTGGGCAATGCTTGATGACCAACATTTATTAGCCTGATAATGCAACACTCTTTTCAACTGCATTTGTTTTGCTTGGTTTATTTGTTGTGGGTTTTTTTCTGTTTAATGTTTTGTTAAAGTAAATTTTAGCTCGTTATTTGTTCGTTCAAAAACATTGTGTCACCCTTTTTTGTGAATGCTGATTACATACTAACCAAAACATGTTACTTTCACATATTTGTGTGGTATCATTTTAGTATTTCAATCGTTTTTAGTAGATGAGAATACTTTTTTTTTTAAAGAATTGTAGCTAAACAATACGTCAGTACACCAAAGGAGCTGTGTGCCGGTACGTAGAACTGTAGAACACGCACTATTGAACAATAAACATTCATATGTTTTGCTGTGTTAAGAACTGCTGTCTTGTTCTCATTCTCTAATAAACAATAACCTAATCGCAAGACCTGCGCTATTTTCCTGTACGTGCCTGTTGTCTTTCGTCCAACGACGTTTCCCGGGTCGCAGACCTCACTTCGGATCACTAGACTTGTGAGTGGGATTCTTCCTAGATCTCGACATAGATTTGGACATCATGTCTTCCATCAGTGGCTCCGGAGTCCATTCCCGCCAGCCAGGGTGTGTGCTGTGTGGCTGGACTCTATGGCATGAAGTTAATAGATGGGTGGATCACAAGAGTGCCTGTCTCAGCTGGGATCTGTTCCTAGGGCATTCTTGCTGGCCAGGGGGGGGGGGGGGCACTCGGTTTCTATACACAAGTGGCACGACGTCGCGCTCTGTAGAGTATTGAGTAACCACAGACACTACATGAGTGATGTACGAGTATCTAGGTCATAGCGCAAATGTTTGTCAACACCATCGAGAACGCCTTGAGGTGTGATAAACTCTTAGACTTTCAAGGGATTGCATGAAGACTAGCTACGTCTCTTGGGTTTCTCCAACGTCTCTTGTGGTAAACCTCCATCAGTTCAGACCACCAACCTGAACGATGTTTAGCTCATTAACACCTCCACCTCCACCCACCCCACCCCTACCCTCCACTCACCTTTCATCCAAGCCACTACATCGAGACACCTTGAGTAGCTCATCTTCTCCCCCCCCCACCCCTTTTACGTGGGC
>JAUELK010187475.1:0-10849 GCA_031471215.1 Gastropteron pacificum
GAGAGAGAGAGAGAGAGAGAGAGAGAGAGAGAGAGAGAGAGAGAGAGAGAGAGAGAGAGAGAGAGAGAGAGGGGGACTCCTGTGTGTGCGTGTGCGTGCGTAAGTGTATGTGTGTGTGTGCGTAAGTGCGTGTGTGTAAGTTCTTGCGTGAGAGAGAGAGAGAGAGAGAGGGCGGGGGGTCTTTACTCCTATCTTACATACCCACCGTATACATGTACCTGTGTAAGAACTTGTTTTGATAGAATACATTCATTAAGCCTTGTACCTTTGTTCCCAGTAGAATGAGCGGATCAATGTCACTTCTAGAAACTAATCTCTTGTGATTGGGGGTTATCGATTTTATTTACCTGGATTTGCTGCTCTCAGTGGACGCCGATCTCATTTTAAGCGCCCACGTTATTGTACGCCTTCGATATTGTTTTGGGATTTGTTTATGTTGAATTTGAGTTGTCAAGAAACCCTTATGGTCCCTGCTTACCTTGACTTACTATGCCTTTTTTGATCGCTTGTGGAACAACAGAATGGCTGTGACAAGAGCACTTAAATTGGTTTCCTCTTGTTATTGAAAATACGAGTATATTGTCATGCCATGTTTGTTTGTTGTTGTTGTTTTTTTTGGGGGGTGCTGACTGTTTTGTTTTTGTTTTGTTGTTGTTGTGTTTGGGTTTGTTGTTTTGTGCCTACATTTATATTCTCAGTGGATTAAAATTTTGGCTTCGGGATATTCCGTACCCTACCTTTGAATGACATATTATTATCTGATAACACTTCACACTATTACATCTATGTAGTCTTAGCAGAGACGATGAGACTGGACACTGGTCTATTTCTCTTTGTAAAAAAAAAGCGTTGCATTCTTCAGCGCGTCCCCAACACAAAACAGAAGCGCTTTTAACACTTAGATACAAACCAACACGTCGTGTGAGCTTTACTCATACTTTCCTATAATGGTCCCTCGTACCGTTATGTGCTGTTTTTACACATGATACGCTCTGAGGTTGGCTACGCGAAAGTAGCTAAGTGTCCCGTCTGTACATAGGGTCTGTGGTCTTAGAACGCACAGTCTTAAGAACGCACACTCCTTTTAAACTGCTGGTAACTGTGCCTGCATGGTGAGAATGCGCGAAACATTGGTTCTGATTGAATTAGGAACATATCTGTGTAATATCTACTTTTATCTGCATGAAAGAAGATATAACGTTGGTGTTTCTGTTACTTCTCATCACTACAATAATGAATGCTTGCTTGTTGTTAGGAGAATGTTATTGTAGAGAGTGTCTTGGTATCAAGTTATTTCATTCACCCCCCCCCCCCCCCCCCCCCCCCCCCCCCCCCCCCCCACCCCCCCCCCCACTCAACCCGGGTGAATAGACATAGACCTTAGAGAGATAGGTGAGGGGCGGTGGCGGGGGGTGATGGAAAGAGTGAGAGAGAGTGAGGGAGAGATGCATATTTGTGTATGGAAGAAAACATGAAGATAGAAAAGAGAGCAAGAAGACGGGGGGGGGGTGGGGGGGAATGGGTGAAAAGACATGTCGAAATTGGGGGATGGGGTAATATTGTTGGTACTATTTATGCCTATACTGTTAGTACTTCACAAAAAGAAGCATGGGCTACACGTGAAAAAAAAAAAAAAAAAAAAACAACAACACATTGGTTGCAACACCGCGCTGTCTCTTCTGTTTGATCGTTGGATAGTTCATCCATGTTCGCTACCAAAACTCTAACTAGAAGACGGCTTGATAATAATATTGAGTTGAATAGAAATAAGCTAATCTCTTTTGAATGAAATCAGCTGAGGTACCGATGCGCGTGAATGAAGCCCCGAAATGATGGAAGCTGCGCCCACGGTTCTTCTACACAATTTAGAGCTCCACTTCTACCAGGATTGCGTAATCGGGAATTACCCCTCGCCATCTGGCAATTAGCGCAGTTTCTGAAAACATCGTCTTGAGATCTGCAGTTGGAATTCTCCACTATTGTAGAACAAGTGGAAAAGGTCAGACCGGGCCCGGGAATTGGGCGAGGTTGAGAACCCGAAGGTAGCAGACCACCCCTGGGGTATCGCGGGTGGCTCAGACCACGACGTGTTTAGGGCGGAGAGATCCACGGAGTGCATCTTGGGCGGTGCACGATGGCGGTAGAATTACATCGTGTTAGGCGTACCAAGGAATTGCTACTTTCAACAACTATAATGCGTAGTAGTAAAGGTTGTTCCTCTTCCCGGTCAGTAAAACATGGCGGCGGCTCGCGTGAGCAATAGACCGCCGTCATTGCCCATAGAGATGACCCATAGAAAGAAATGGCGTCCCTAGTTACTGTCTATACTTTGTACTTGAATCCAGTAATTGAATAAAATATTGTTTACTTCCGTATTGATTGGGGGGGGGGATTGGTTTATTTAGGGTCAGTTTTGGGTATTTTTTTTATTTTTTTGGTGTGAACTCCTTTTTCGCCGACTTTTCCGTATTGAGCACAGTATGTCAATAGTATGGTTTGAATGATTAAATTTGGTTACGGTAACGAACATTCCTTTTTACACAACATGCGTAGGCCTACCTTCCAGACACTCGTAAACAATCCTATACATGTCATCAAATATAGTGGGGATAGACGCTATACAAATGCCCTTCATTATTATTATTATTTTACTTGATTTCCAAATAAACATAATGCATATTTTGAGTACCGGTACGATATTCGTGATAAACAAAGTTATTATAAAGAACTTCCGAGTTGTTTCCTTTGACTTTGTATGTCATCTTTTGGTTGTCTTTCTTGTGCCACAAGCTTGTCCTCTAAAAAATAAGATCTTTCGCTCAGGCTCGAGCGCGATCTAAGTGTATAAATCTATGAGGCCCACACACTTTCGTTTTCTGAACGCTACAAAGAATGGTGCATTTGTGCGCTACCTGGCAGATTGGTTACACGTCATAGGCTATTCGCGTCAATAGCTCTGTTTCTTTGTTCGTTGTTCTTGGGCTTATTGTCGTTGCTCTTCTTCGTGGTACCGTTTCTCTATTACACACTGTATTTTTACTGCATATGTTTCTCAAAAGTTAAATCACAATAATAGAGCAAATGTTTTTCCCCATTGTCTCGTTCGCGGGTCTTGTTTTTAACAATTCTATTCACTATAGAGATGTAAGCTTACTCTTACATGAGACTAAGCTCCTGGATTAACGTTAGTGCTCTGGAGGCCTTCCTATTTCCGCTATTAAATACTTCAGTTACATACCACGGGGGTATCTTTAATCTTATAAAATACACATTTAAGCTCTCAGTCTCATTATGAAGGACTATACTTATCAATTTAGGGATGAACACTTTTCTCGCTTTTCCTTCTCTGTTTATCCCTTTCACCACCTACCTCCTATTCGTTTTCTTTCTTCTTTTTTTCTTTCATTCTTTTTCGTGTTGCTTTTGAGTTTAGCTTTACACCCGTATCGACACAGTTAGTCCATTGGTGAGGTGGGACCTACCCATCTAGATTAACGTCCGTCTCTGATAGGATTGGGATGGACAGCCATTTACATGTTCATCAACTATTGTAAAAAGAACAGTATTTAGAAGAAAACAAGGCATGTCAATACAAGACCTTGACTACAACATGACAGTTAGGGAATCCTTTGTCAACTGCAAAACCCTATGAACTTATCTTTGATGCCTAAATAAGGCACAATTACACAAGAGGATGGACTAGGAAGGAAAAACTTTCAAGCACAAAGAACAAGCACTTTCTTCACAACAGCGATGGGAACTTGTTTTCTTCATATTTTTATTATTATTGGATTCTACTTTGTGGGGTTGTTTTTTTTGTTTTGTGTGTGTGTGTGTGTGTGTGTGTGTGTGTGTGTGTGTGTGTGTGTGTGTGTGGGTGTGTGTGTGTGTGTGTTCTGTTGTTCCTTTGGTTAGTTTTTGTCCACACTATTACATGTCACTCATCTATAGACTATAGACAATGAAATATGTTGTCAGTATGTTGGTATGGGCGCCAACTGGCAGCACTACCAGTGTGCCTCCCAGGAGGTTGAGATGGCTTTGGAATGAAACAGGTCTCTCGGGGTTAATAATGTGCT
This sequence comes from Gastropteron pacificum, assembly GCA_031471215.1. Taxonomy (NCBI): domain Eukaryota; kingdom Metazoa; phylum Mollusca; class Gastropoda; order Cephalaspidea; family Gastropteridae; genus Gastropteron; species Gastropteron pacificum. The sequence goes on from JAUELK010187475.1 coordinate 4,080, forward strand.
GTAAATCGCTTTGAGCTCTCTGTAGAGTACTACATACATCGGCTATTATTACATTACTATTTTCACCGTTTTCCTCATCCCTTCTCAGGTGCATGCCCAGAGAGAGGACAGCTACCAGAAGCTGCAGGAGCACAGGCTCAGGCTGAGGGATGACAAGTACCTGCTGCAGGAGCATGACAGAGAGCACCATCGTTTGCTGCGCATTGCGCAGAGCTCAGACATGCAGACTGACACTTTCTGAACACATTACTGTCCAGCTGCCAGCTGAATATAGGTTTGATTAACTGTGAATGATAACCATTGTGTCATTTCTTAGAAGTCATCCTTTGGTACTGTATGCCCCTTCAGCCACATCCATGTTATTGAAAGTTTGATACAGGCTTATTTAAAGTAAATTTTGATATTTGGTCTTCTCTAAGGAATTCCACAGTCTTGAGATTTTTTGAAATTCTAAACACCAAGACGTACTTAACAATTTCTGAGTTTTCTTACTTCTGTGTCTTTATCCCCTTTTCTGCTCCTTCTGTCTGACAAAAGTGTTGCCTCTATCAGATAAACTACTTTTCTTGAATGGTTTAGCACTATGTTGACATGGTTATCATCAGACTATGATAGCATTATTCAAATCATTTCAATAGATAATCCTGAAGTTTTGCTCACAAGCAAGTTTTCTTACTGTGTCTCATATTTTATAAAGTCCAATTTTATTTTTTATTTTCTTTGAAAAAAAATACTTTTTCTTCCTTACACTTCAAAGTGTGACGTGATTGTGTACCTTGGTGCTTATGCATGCTATGCAAATGTCTATATTTCCCTCACAGCACTATTGTCTAGATTAGCCACCTACGAAAAACAATTCTGTACACTTAATTTACAACCTCAAGAAAAAACCTAGTAACTGACAATCTTTCAACAATAGAGAGAATACTACAGGACAATCCGTTTAGTGCTTTTACTTACTCTCTTTGATTGCTGTTCCATTTGTTTGAGAGATAACATGTCTCTGAACTAGTCTCTAGGTTTTACCTTTGATGGATGGAAATGACTTTCTTCAAATCAATGAAAAACAAAATATGTAGCAAGACATTTGTTGGCCTCTCTAAGTTATACAAGGATTCCTTTGTTTCCTTTTTATACGTAGATCTAGGGTCTGTGTGTTTACCACAACAATGAAATGGGTGATGTAACAACTGCTGACAATGCACTGCTGTAATCAATGGGGAAAAAACCACAGTAGTGGAAATGTATTGCATTTCTTCATGTAATCTTGCCAGCCTCAAGTAGTACACGTAGTAGGCATTGATCTAGAGCTAGCCTGGACAAAATTGTTTAGTTGATTTAGTTTTTTTCTATTTGCTTGTTCCTCTTCCTCTTTGTGTAATACTTTATGTTTGATTATAAATTTCAGTATTATTGTAGATGAAGACAATGTTACAAATGCCTAACTAAGCTGTTGCATTTACCGAAGACAGTATGAGCACCCGATCTGTGAAAGATTGATGAATGTTACATAATCAAACAACCAATCATTGTACATTTGTATTCATTAGAACAAAAGTGCATTCTTTATTTTTTTGGGTAGAAAACAATCACACTGCTTACTCTGTTCCTCCGACAGCTGACGTAATATATGTACACAATACGCTTTGGCTTACAGCTGGTTTTGTTCAAGATCAAGCAATCAGAACAAGTATTATTCAATTCACACAGGCAGAGACAATTCACTTCAAAGTAACATGACTTGTCATGTGATTTTGTATTCTTCTGATTTTGTTTCTGAGTTTTACTCAGCCCACCTTGGTACAGACAATTTACTTTGAATTTTAATGTGATTTTTGTTTTTCTTCTGATTTTGTTGAGATTCTAGCAATCAAATTGGAAGTATTAAAGTAAACTTCACATTTTATATGATCCGTGTTATTTTTCTTCTGTACAAAAGGAAACAATCAACTCACAAAGATATAGTATGTAGGTATTGACTTCACATTTATAACCCTACATCTTTATACACCACCATCATTTCATGAATCTTTTTATTTTCATTTACTAAAACATGTTAAAATTCTAAAATCATTCTGATTATAATAGAAGTGAGTTTACAGTATTTTATAAGTACTTTTGTCTTTTTGTCACAATCAGTGTTGTCAACACAGGAATCAGATATTGTTATTATTCTTTTTTAAAAAATCATTTGGTTATCAGTATTGAATGTATAAGTGTGTGGAGGGTTTATTTTACACATCATTTATTTGTAATAACCTTATGACACTTTATATAATTAATATTAACATTACTCTTCAAAACGTTTGATTTAATTAGACTATGTTTAAAACCGTGCTTGTAAAATTTAAAAACAGATTGTATGTATCAATACAGATTTCACTAACCTGATATTGAACATGACTGAAATACAGCACAAACCACAGTGTTTAGTCTGTTTCCTTGTACTTTAAGAGTATACAAAGTGGGAAGGAAAAACTACATTCTCACAATCCAGTGAAAAAGAAATGATGATGGAAAATTCGGACCCAGTTCTTATAGGTTTTACATTAGTTAAACAAAGCCTTATTTAACACCAACACTTTATCGGAAACTCTGTGTAGTCTCGGTTTTAGTATGTAATTGTGTTTAATGTACGATATTACATTTCTTTCATTATTATTATTATCATTATGTCGTTTTAGTTACTGTTGTATAAAGCTAGTTGTATTTACCAAATATCCTATTTTGTTATGATTTTCGAATTGTAACATTTTCTATTCCCATGTTGCCAACTCTGTACATACATGAAATGAAACCATTACACCAATGTTTGTGTGCCTTTGAACTGCCACGGAACGAAAACACACCATTTACAGTCATATTATTATGATCTGCTAAACAAAGACTTATTACGTTTGTGACTTTAATCACTTATTATTGAAATGATTTGTTATGATTTTAAGATCAAACTGCTTATTATGTTCTGTGTGTTTTGAATTCTCGTCACACACGTTTATTTGTCTGTCTGATGCTCCTTACTATACTACTCTAGGCCTACATTGTTTCTTTTTCCCCTCTCGGACTGTCCAGCTGTCTGTGATATTTACACACATTGCAATGAGAATAGATCTGATCCCTCGACAATGTACACATAAAGTGATGCGTTTATTACAATGATCCTCTTGGAGATGAGTGCTGTTTTTACAATATTGTTTGTTTGTTTTTTACACTATTTGAGCACTCATCAGCTGATAATATTATGCTTATATACATATATACATTCTATGAAAATGATTACGAGCATTCTATACCATGAAATTCACACATTGATCTGAAAGATGGCCGCCATTGTAAACTGTTTTATTTTTGGTCTCATGAAGTCTCAAAGTATATATTTACTCACTACTTTCAATCTCATTTTAAAAGCAATGGACAAAAGACCTTCTCACCTTGGTATCCTTATTTTACAATGGATTTTCCATTATTGTGTTGCATTCAATTTACTGGAAAACACCCATATCTAGTGTGCATGACAAAATATCCGTAGAATTAGAATGTAGTCTTGTGCAAGAAACTGTATTGTATTATGTTACTATACTCTGCTGATATTCTGTTGATACATGACATGGCTGTGCTGTATGGTTGACATTAATTGCGTTGATGGAGAAATAAAAAAACTGACTGTTTGCATCATTGGTGGTGTTCTCTTGCGTCTTTTTTTGTATGCTCTCTCTCTCTCTCTGTGTCTCTCTGTATCTGTCTCTCTCTGTCTCTCTCTGTCTCTGTCTGTCTGTCTGTCTGTCTTTCTCTTTCTCTCTCTCTCTCTCTCTCTCTCTCTCTATTGCTCTCTTTGTCATACAGAGAGGAGAGAGAGAGAGAGAGAGAGAGAGAGAGAGAGAGAGAGAAAATGAAGGGGAGAGAGAAGTAATGAAGGAGAGATAGAGAGAGAGAGAATGAGAAGAGACTGGGTTATCGTCCACCATGATGACAAATGAAGACGAATGTAAATCTGGGAATGGCCATTGCCTCACGTGACACGAGTAGTCAAGACAACGGACATCACAATTTATCGTTTAGTCGGATTGTGTGAAGTATGGGAGTCATTAGGCACACATAGTCAGCGAAGCTGCTGGGTAGTAGAGGTGGACATGCCATACGTCACAACGGTCATTCGTCCCAGGCCCCAGAGCCGCCAGTTTGACCAGACCAGAGATAAATAAAATATGTCGTGTTAACGAGATATTCCACTTTCCTAATCGCCCTATAGTAACCTTTTTGACTTACTAGACGTATGCCTCTTGATTCCTTGTGGAACAAAGGGCTGCAACAAGGAATGTCCAGCGTACTCGATTTTGGCTGATCTTCTTCAGATCGGCCCGTGTTGTTCGGGCAACCCTAATTTCCTCGGTGATGCTTCTACGCCAAGTCTGCATGGCACGGCCAATGTTTCGTCTCCCTGTTGAAGGATGTTTCTGAGGCATATGTTTGTGGACGTTAGGAGCTTGCGGGTGCTGCTCCTAGGGGAGGGGGGGGGGGGGATCTAAAACTAGAGCTGCTAATGGTTGTCTTCTTTGTGCACAACTCTTTCATCGCTAGCTAATCTCTTTTCTTTTTTTTTCGCTCCTCTCGTGACTCTACTTTGTAGTAAATGGATCATCTATTTAATACTTACTAGAGTCTCTCTGACCAGACCAGGGGTATAACTTACATCGCGATCTGCCATAAGTAGGTCCGAGATATCGTAAGTAGGGCTATGAGATGTTGCAAGTGTAGTCGAGAAATGTGGACAATGCTTATTGGGGAGACAGGTAGGCAGCCTGGTGACAGGGTCATTATTGTCTTACCTACTTCTTACCTGCAGTCTGTGTCAGCTATGACAAAACTGGTTCTGCCTGCGGTAACAGTTACCTAGGGCACGCGTTCTGTCACTGGTTGTCATGCCATTATTTTCTTCTCTAAGCGTTCTTTGAGGACAGCCATGACATATAGTATGTACTACGTAGCGCATGTTCCTGGTCAACAACCCGCGTAATGAACTTAATGAGTTTAATAGCCATTCTCCGCAGCCATGACAGACTTTTGATTGTATTGTATTATTTTGTTATACAGTTTCTTCATCCCCTCTCGGTGAAATTTGCCTTGGTGTTACGATCTCCGCTTTTCGCTGAAGCCAACACGAAGTCGCCACAGAGCATTTATTTTTTTTCATTTTGGGGGGGTCGAGGGGGTTATGATGGTTTTTTTTTTAATTTTTGCCCGGACAGCGACCATAACTGGTTTACTCTTCATCGATTTTAAACTGTCAAGAGATCTTTAACGTACGCAACGTGCACATGGCCACCCCTGTTCGAGAGGTCAGGTGGTTGAGGGTTTAGTCTGTCTTCCCTAAATGTTCTATTCCCGTGTTTTGAATTTAAGCTGTGCCCACCCTTACATAGTACTAGAAACAGAGAGAGGAGACATGAAAGCTGGCCTTTTTTTTCGAAATTAGGTTAGTCCCATAGCGCTGGCAATATGAATGCATGCAACAATCTCCCTCACCCATCCCTTGCTTCTTTCTCTCTCTATATATAATACTAGTAGGGCTTCCCCGTTCTTACGAACATGAATGGACAACTGCTTGCAATTTCTAGAACCCCCCTACCACTATCTTTCCAGTCTCATTTACAACTTGTATTTAGAAAGTTGGTGGGAAATCTTACAGAAAACAAGGTATGTCTAACTCTTAGATAACCCTGAATCATGTATTGTTCAACCCTTTGAGGCCAAATTCCCGGAATAACCAAACACCTCTCTATGACTGAATACCTGTAGAGCGGTATTTAGTAGCTTAGTAATCTTATACTAAAACAAATAACCATTTGCGCAGGAGGCCAGTCACGGCGACCATTTTAGGTCAGGGGGTCACGGCTTTTCTTCTTTTTTTTTTTTAAATTCCGAAGGACGTTCACTCAATCAGGCCATTGGCCTTCGACACGAGTGAGCAAAGGCTTTGAGCAATTTGTACATATATGTAATAAGAGGCTACCAAGGCCACACTATAAGTGAATATTTTTTACAAAGACAATGCGAATCTACCGTCGTTAATGAGAAAATGGGATGTCGTCGTATCCATAATGACGAGCAAATCAGATCGTAGAACTGATGGTCATTGGTCTCTTGTAATTTGGGATTTTCCCGAAGGTTTAAGTTTACGCACCAGTTTATTTACATGACGTAAATGGTTCTGATTTTTGAGATTTTTTGCTTATTATTATATGAGTGTTCTAGATTATTCATTACTGAGTTGCTACTGCCACCAGGAAGCGCTTACCTAAGTGCGCCCGGTGGATTCCGCTAGAGGGCGTTTTCTCTGTTTTGATGATTAGGAGTATCTCTATGGGGGGAGGGGTGGGGGCACAAGGTGTGTGACTTTCACTTCCGCCCAGTCTGTTTAAATTGAAATCGACGATCTGATCTAGGCCTAGTAGCTAGATCTAGTTTAGACTTTTAGACATAAAGCAATGCATTGATTTAGGTGAAGACGACCACCATGTTGGTTTAATCTGTTAGCATTTGATCCTAGGGGCAGTGACGTCATATCAATTGTACAAACGCCCATGTAACTGGTGGTAACAGCAATTCCGAGAAAAGACGCACCAGGACACTGGTGGTAATAGTGACTTCCTATTAATTAAGACTTAGTCCCCACACCAAGATGACGGAAAGCACCGAAAACAGAGAGAGAGAGAGAGAGAGAGAGAGAGAGAGAGAGAGAGAGAGAGAGAGAGAGAGAGAGAGAGAGAGAG
>JAUELK010187586.1:0-10847 GCA_031471215.1 Gastropteron pacificum
ACATCTGACAGGAGGCCGCCATTTTGATTCAGCAGGGACAGAGGAGGGGGAAGGAATCTAAAAATAGCCTTTTTTTTCATTGGTCGGATGGGTTGAGGCCAAAAATAGCCCTTTTTTTCATTGGTCGGATGGGTTGAACTAAAACTGACTTTTAATGACGAGAGTTATCTTGTCCCTCTCTAAGCAGTTGATTACAGGGGGATGGTATCCCTCTGTAAGCACTACCAAAAAAAAAATGTTATCCCTTGGCCATCCTATCAGTTGCCCCTTGTTGGTTAGTAGCGATTTATTCATTTTAGTGAGACACATGCTATTTATCATGATGTTTGTTATCTTTCTAATGCTTTCGAAATATATTTAAGTCTCAATCATAATTTATTTGTAAAGCGCCTAAAATCCACATAAAAGTGCTCGATGGCGCTGTATACATGTACATTGCAAATCTTCCATGCAAGTACAAACAGTCTACAAGGAGTTAGTCCTATATTCCCCTGCTCCCAAATGGAGTCCAAGGGTGGCCACCCTCTGTCCCATCTCCATAATGGAGACATCTGGTCACCACAAGGTTCTGAAATGGGTGCACGTGGACTTTTCTGTGGCATTGGTTAGTACTAGCCTATTCCATGTGTGGTAAACGACGAATGAGGAGAGAAATTACAGGTGGGAGGGGGTGGGGGGTCTTGGATATTAAGATAAATAAATGTAAAAAGTTTAGATAAAACTGAAATTCTAAAAATGTATTTGAGAAGGAGTGAACAAAAGTATACACAAAATTCAAATATGAATTTTTATTCTTTACATCCATTTCACAAACTTTGTGTGTGTTCTCAGTTTGATTTGTGTTGTAATAATGGTCCTTACTTGTACTTGTATATACTTGATATACATCATCATTTGGAAGACTAGACCTTTAATAATAATGGCTGTAAAGTGCTTTGAGCTTGCTGTAGTGCGGGGAAAAGCGCTCTACTAATACAAATGGTATCTATTATTATTGTTACATTACTTGGTTGGGGTCCAGCCTTCAATCTTTGCATATTGATGTAACAACTTGAGCTTGTTTGCTTTCAAGAAAAGATAACGCGAAATGAATAATGAATAAATAACAATGCATGTATGTAAGAATAAGAGGTCGACTGATGTAAAGAACTACTGTTATAAAGAGCTGTTTCCTCTTGCCCGGGGTTGATCAGTATATTAGTATTCCACTGTACCTTGACACAAAAAGAAAACCCTCTAACTCTATCTACTTTTCCACTTTTTATTTTCAGTATTCGAGGATTTCCATCATATGGCCAAGCTCCACTTTGGCTACCTGCACAGTCTGGTGAAATGCAACGGTCTACCCGTCTTCAAGGTACTCCAGCCTCAGCAGCAACAACAACAACAACAACAGCAACAACAACGACAGCAACAGCAGCATACACAGAGTACTCAGAGGCATCAGAACTACCCTCAGATAACAAGTGCGACCAGCCCACCAGCCAACTATGTCCCACCCACAGGCAGTGTGGCTCCTACCCCAAGCCGCGCTGTCCAACCAACTGGCAGTTTTGACCCTCCTCCAGGCAGTGTGGCCCCTCCCCCTGGCTCCGCCCCCTTGTCAGTGACACCGACCCAGCCTGTCAATGCCACCGGCCATGTTTATGGTCAGGGACCGGCTGGGGCGTTCCCCGGTGGTTTTGAGCGAAGGCAAGCTCCAAGTATGTTCTAGTGTTGAGGGTGGAAGTCTTTTGTTTTAAAATCAGTTTTTTTTGTCTCACCAAAGAGGCGAGCTGTCTTCAGACATCTAACCTCAGACTAAGAGACCGCAGACATTGAACCGAACAACAACAATTAAAACTATTCACCTTTACAGTCACATCGTCTCTTCTCATTAAAAAAATAATAATGATAGCTGATTTATATAGCGCTTTTTCTCTTTGAGCTCAAAGCGCTTTACAGCATATGATTGCCTTTTCTTCTAGCACCATGGCAGCCTGCTTCTGTTCCTGGAGTATAAGCTTAGCTCTGTATTTAGTTATAAGCTTAGTGCTGCATGCCCAGTTCACTTTTAAATTGTCTGTATTCTGCATGATTATACTGCCCATACATCAAAATCAAAGGGTTCTTGAAAAAAAAAAGATGGCATTTTTATAGCCAGTGAACCAGCTCTCAATACATTAGCGCTTTGAGCTATCCAGGGAAAGCGCATTGATAGCTGCTGATATGAGGGCAGAAAAATGCAGGGATGTAATTCTTCCTTTCATAGGAAAATAGTCTTTCATAGGCCATGCCCCCAGACCCCCCCCCCCCTAGCATTTTGGGGCTGCAGGCTCAACATCATTTTCCTCTTCTTTTTTTTTTTGGTAAAGGGCCAGTCACATCCATGAAAATTTTATTTTTCTAGACTAAGTCTAGATAGATTATGTAATAATAACAATGATATAGTTTATTTCTATAGCGCCTATCCAAAAAGCTCTAGGCACTTTACAATAAAAACACACAGGCACAATCACAAGTGCAATATAACATAACATGATACACATGATATTGTGATAATTGTAGGAACTGAATGCCTTTTCTCGGACGACTCTACACTTTCTCAAACCCAAGATATTTTGCATGAAGCATTCCAAGTTTTGAATAGTTACATGGTCACTATTATAGTCATATTATAACAAACCTTCATTGAGATGCTTCATTGCCTTAGGGTTTTTACATATTGACACATTCATTGGTGCATATCTTCCTTATTGGCATATCAATACAAATATCACATTTCCTTCTGATTTGGGGCATGAGAATTTAGAGCAGAAACTGTTTTCTTTTCATGAACAACAGATGTGTGTATGTGTTTTTAATTTTTAGGAGTATAAATTTCAGTATAGTATGAGCCGCTTAAACTTAAAGGAACGGTCCCCCTTCAAGTGCGAAAATGTTCCTATATCCACAGTTCAGTTTTTGAGCCAAAATCAAGGGTTGTAAAAATAAAAGATAGCATTTATATAGCCAGTGACCCAGTTTTCAATGATGTGATTAATGCATACAATTTTTCTTGACGTGTGGGTGCAGTAAAGTGTCGATGGTAGGTAAAGAAATAATTTTGATTGTTGTATATTTCGCAGTGCATAGATAGAGTAAGAACAGAACTGTATGCGCATTCTTGAATGGCCACCATCAGCCTTGACAGTTAGATAAGTCCACTTTGTTGAGAACAGTCAAACGTTCTTATATCCAAAAGTAACGTTCTTATATCCGGAGTAAAAATAGAGAAACAATTTGGTTGACCGAATAATTGTTCTTATAACCGAAGTGTTCTTTTATTCAACGTTCTTATAAGCGGTGACTACTGCACTTTGGATGTCCACATTGACATGTTATAATTTCACCCTACATAGCTTTCACTTTCACCCCTGTGTCATATTTGTTTGGCTTCTACACTAGCTGTTTTGTTTTGTATTAAATTCCTCATCTTTTTACTTCTGTTGTTTTTGTTGTACTGTTCCTGAGATTTTATAATTAAAACATCTTATAACATTGATAACCATGTGTGCATGCCCTACATATTTTTCAATGCTGAACATATCTTCAAATTCATATTATGTGTCTTCTCAGATTCATATTGCATTGATCCTTGTCTATGCTTCAGAGTTAATAGAAAAGAAGAAAAATAGAAAGGAGTGTGCAACTCAATTGATACTGAGTGCTTGATAGTCATTGCATAGGGAAATAAACAAATGCATATTTCCCTTGGTTAAATTACCTCCCTTTGGTATGGTTATCATTGTTTTTAGACATATTTTGTATTGCTCTGATCTTCCAATTAAAAGAGAGTGTTTTCTTTCTTTTTTTCATTTTTTTTTCATCCAAATTTGCTAACAAATTCTTCAAATATGACTTTTCAGTATCAATTATGGGGGGTTCTTACTATTGAGTACCCATACTATTTTTGAGTACCCTATTTGTCCACCCCTATTTATTATATATACTGTTTCCAGGATGTGGACCCCAAGCCTTGACAAAAACTGACTAAACGACACAAACAAATGCTACTTACTACATTCCCATGAATATTTTTGTATAGATAAGTGTACAAAGTTTTGTCACTTTAAATGTCCTTTGATGCATGTCTGTACTGGGCTAGTTTGTGAAGATCAGTGTGCATAAGCCCAAACTGCTTTGTTTGTTTTTGTAGGCGTTCTTGTCTCTGTTGTTGTTGTTTTTGATACACTTGAATTACTGTAAATGCCATGTTATGACTTTCTGGAGATGACATTTGAAATGAAAGTGTTTGTGTTGTATAGTGTACCGAATATGTATCCATATTACGGTTCCTTATAACTTATTCATAATCTCAGCAATGCTTTAAAGTCCTTTGAGAATTTGTATATATTATTATGTGTAGTAAATATGTTTTATCCATACTGCAAGGGTGTATTTGTATGGTACACTGTTACACTGCTTTTGTCTCACATTCACAATCTCAATTAATTGCTTTACTTTAATTTGACTACTACTACTTGTGCTTTAACTTTAACACACCTCCCCACTTTTTGTGTGCCATCTATTTGTGTTCTAAGAATACTCAGTTGATATTCCCTCCTCTCTCTTCGACCCTTTGAACCCTGACCCCAAATGGCTGCCACGCCTAGCCTCCTGAGCCAATGAGGACTAAGGTTACTAATTACCTCTGTCCCCATATTACGGTATTATGTCATAGAGCAGTATTGGGTTATTCCCGGTCGGCCTCTAAGGGTTCATACTATGTTTTGCATTGATTTGTGAAAATAAAGATCAATGACTTCACTCAGTCTCATCGTTAGTGTTGATGTGTAATTCACCTGTCGTCAGCTGTTTTCTCCTTTGTTTTTTGTTCTCTTTTTGTATACACTATTTGTAGTCGCTAGCGTGTAGGTCTCGGGTTTGAGCCCCTACTGGGGCGAGTTCCGTAAACCCTTGCGAAATATTTTTTAACACCATTTCCTCACCCCACCCAGGTGTAAATGGGGTACCTGGCTAAAGGCATGTTTCTGTGCCTCACAGGGTGCCTGTACTTGTGATCAATGTTTGTAATGTGTTGTGTGTTATAATATGCGTTAGTAGCCTGTTGGGGGGAGTAATAGATGTAAAGCGCTTTGAGTTGAGCTCTCCGAAGGAAAAGCGCTATATACATGCCATCTTTACTATTCATGGTAAAGTCGTCTTAAACTTAAACTTAAACCTATTCTTTGTTCAGAACTCAAACCAACCACGGGAAACGGTGGTGGATTTCACACATTATTATAAGTGTCTGTCATAGCGGGTTTGCGTGGCCGATGTATCTAAGCCTTTGTCTGTTTATCTCAGAGGTTATTTATCTGGTGGTGCAAAGCTGTTCTAACTAGAACGCTTTCTTTTGTTTTCCTGTCTCTTCAGCTTATTCTTAGTAGCCTTCTATAGGGACACATCTCTGCTGCTTCCCTTATTGAATGATACCGCAGCAGTGAAAAAAAACCCAACCAACCAGGATCGTGTAGTGTTTGCAGACATGTTTATTGCACATTACCCAATCAACAAAACAACATAGGCCCCAACCACAACCCAGAACAGACTGCCTGCTCCAAAGACTCGACCTCCAGAATTATTGCTTCCAGAATTGTCGTCTCCACCTTCAGGGCGCTCTTTTTCCAAGTCCATTGATCTAAAATTGTGGAAAATACTTGTGAATGTGAATAGTCCAAAGACAAAAATAAAGATCAAGTTGTCAATACTCCAATGATAAAACATGGATCACTTGGTTTGTTTTGTATGTACACTTTTGTAATCCCTTCTCAGGGAAATTCCCCTTAGAGGTTTGAGCTGCGCTTTTCGCTGAAGCCAACACTCAGTCCAGCAAATCTCACATCTAGACAACTAATTCTAAGATTATGGAAAATCATCGTCAAAATTAATACTACTTCCAAAAACAACAAACACAGGATAAGTTGTTCAGCGGGTTGGTACCTAAGCAATCATGTCTAAGACAATTGATTGAAAGTTTTAGCATCTTCATCAATGTGCGTTAAATAGAAAACACTGGTTGGTGTTGTTGTTGTTGCGATCAGGCACAAGTTATGAGTTATTGACTCTTCAAGTGGTCTACTTATAGACCTACAGAGCCATGACAGTATAGCTCTGCAACCTGGGACTGGAGGGCCTTCAAATTGGTCCCATGTTCATGCAATTGTGCAATGCAGTCACAAGACCCCTCCGGACCAGAGAAAACACTGGTACAGTAAATGTACTATTGTTGTGATCAGGCACAAGGTATGAGCTTTTCGCTCTTCAAGTGGTCTACTAGTAGACTTCCTTTAGAGCAATGGCAGCCTTGCTCTGCAACCTTGGACTGGAGGGAGGGCCTTCAAATTGGCCCCTTGTTCATGCAATTGTGCAATGTAGTCACAAGACCCCATGCACCAGGGAGTAAATGTGCTGAAAAGTCCTTCACACAGACAGATAGTTTGAAACATCTGTCATGACCGGAGCCTTGTGCCCTACTCTGCCAACTGTATAGTAATATGATGTTGTACATAATTATATAATCAAGTTTTACGCCAAGTGAGCTGTACAGTATGTACAATTGTTGTGAGTATTGTATTTCATTCAACCTAAAATGGTGATGAGTTCCGAATGATATCATTAGCTATATTAGTATATGCTAGTTAAAACTTTCGCTAGTATAGTCTTCTTAACAAAACAAAAAAAAGATCTTTACTGACCCATTTCATGATCAGTATCACATTGATAAAGAAAGTGAAGGGCTCATACTGGCATATAAAGTGGGATATAGTACAGTGTAGTATGATGTAGTGTAGTAGTAGAAATAGAGAGTGCATAGCATCATGTATAGAGAGGCAGCCAGTTCATCTCTTTTCATAAATGAGAAGACCTACCTGTAGCCGGCAGTAATAATGATAATAAAGGGCATCTCAATCACAGGTTATATCGAAGGCTAAAAACCTGTAATGGAATACTAAGAATCAGAGGTATGGAACGTCTTAACACTCTTTGACTTGTGGCTTTGTTAACAAAAACTGTGACAGAAATAGAACTTGAAACATTCTAAAACTGAGACAGATTGATGATATATGATGGTTTGTGCGTATTTCCCTTTGACACCCCTTTAGCCTTTTTAGATGCATTAGCTGTGGTCCAACTTTTTAAAAGCATAACCATAATTTCAACATCTTTTTCAGAAGGAAAAAACATACTGGAAACATGACTAAAACAAAGTGTTGCAACACCAAATTACATGTCTAGTAAGGGACCTTGTTTTCAAAGAGTTTTAGCATACATCGCCACATGTGTGTAAAACTGTAATATGATAATACTTCTCTTACCAACCAGTATGAATGTACACACATAGTACACACAAAGTACACATACAGAGCCTTCAGGCTCTCTGTGCCGTTGTGTACCTGTGTTCAGAGAAGCAAAGAGTGTGATACCATGCATTTGATTTCATATGTGGAAAGCTTTATATGGGGAAGAAAAGAACTTTCATACAGAATCCTTTGACGACATTCAACGGAATTATCATTTTTAATAAGAAGAACAACAAAAGGAGGTTTGTAGGCCTACTTGGATATAGGCAACATGTAAATAATAGCCTTAGAATTTATGGAATTCAAAGAAGACAGAGGAATGGTAAGAAAATTACAATAATTCACAAATCGCTTTGGTCTATCCTATCTATAGCTTCCAGAAAAAAAAATTAAAAAAAAATTGTTCTTAATAATAATCAATAGCATTTGTAAAGCAATTTACTCTGCTCTACAGCAAGCTAAAATCACTTGAAATCTACTGTAGAATTTAAGAAGAGGATCTCGGTAGAGAATGGATTCAAACAGGGTGATCAATGGAAAGTTGCAAAAGCATCAATTTTGGACAGTGATGATATATAACCACAGAGGTGTGCCATGTAGACATAATACATGATGTGTTGTGTGCTTAATGATATTGTGCTGTACATATATGTAGTGTACATGTACATTGTATACACAGTGTTGAATACAAAGTCTGCAGAATCTAACAGTTGGTCTGACGCAGAATTCTGCACAGTGTAGTACTGTAGGTCATAATATATAAACACATGAAGCCGGTGGTGAATCATTAACAATTAAATATATGCTTTAGTTAATCAATTCAATGATCGTGAATCTTCACAAAATATATTATGTAGATAAAAAGCTTTGATTAGGGAAAATACTGATAGATAAACTATTGAATAACAATCATAGTTAATTCAATATATATCTGCAGTCTGAAACCATAATGCCTCATGATATCAACTGTGTACCGTTGAACTGCAACTAGGAAAACAAAACCAGAATTCAAATGATTGAAATCGAAATTGAGAAATTATAGTTAAATATTATTTTAGTACTGATGATCATCTCAATTTATAATTAGTCATATCACCCTAAACAAGTAGAGTGAATGATTCACCACCTACTGACAAATTATATTATACTGTCCAAAAAAAGAAACGCATACTATGATACCCCTACTAAAGGTGTAAAGCAAAGGGTTTAAAAGCTAAAAATAGATTGTTCCAACATATTTCAACTTCTTTCAAACACGGAATAAGGACAAATAAAGTCCATCAACAAATGATACAAAGTTTCAGTTTCTTTTGTTTATATTCAAAGTTATGATGAGTTGAATACATTGTAAGGTAGGGTATGTAATACGCGTTTCTTTTTTGGGACAGTATATTATTGTTTCCATCGTGCAAAAGAAGGACAGATACCAGCAATGATTATGCTGCCCTGTTTATCCTCTTTCAGTAAGAGGACAGATCAAATACATGTAGTTGACTTATTGTACGAAGTGTTCAGGCAGAAGAGAAGGCAGCCTTGAGGTGCAGCAGTCTAGAGAAAGGTTACAGGCGGAGCACCATACATTGTGCAGGCTTGGCAGGATTTCTGGCAGTGTCTCATCATGTAGCCAGGATTCTTTAAGCAATGGTCAGACTTTGCCCAGGCTACACACAAGAACTGCGAGTCCCGACAACCTATAGAGAACACAGTGATCATATATTAGTTATAGAAGTCTATACTCATGCTTTAGGTCTTCTTCTTCTTCTTCTTCTTCTTCTTCTTCTTCTTCTTCTTCCAATTATGACTGCAGCCTCATATATAGAGGACTTTTGCAATCGTGCAATGTGACTCAGTCTGCAATGCCTTTGAGGTACCCAACAAAAGACAGTGAAAAATATTCACCACTATGCCACTTTGTGAAAAGTGTCCAACAGAGCTGTAAAGTATGCCTCAAGTGATACTATATAGTTATTAAAGTCCATACTCATGCTTTAGGTACCCAACAAAAGACAGTGAAAAATATTCTCCACTACGCCACTTTGTGAAAAGTGTCCTACAGAGCTGTAAAGTATGCCTCAAGTGATACTATATAGTTATTAAAGTCCATAGTCATGATTTAGGTACAAACAATAGATAGTGAAAAATATTCTATACTACACCACTTTGTGAAAAGTGTCCTACAGAGCTGTACAGTAGGCCTATGCATTAAGAGATATTGTGATAGTGACGGAATGAAAACTGTTTACTGGAGTAGTAAACAGAGATCACTCTGTATTCAAGATGCATACATTCTTTTCTTAGCTTCTAAATCAGATGAAATAGTGAGAACAGTTTGAGAACAACATTGTTAGGTAACATCAGCCATTGCCACATATCGCTGTTTGGTAGGTAGCATCACTGTTGCCATTCAGTACGTTAGGATACTTGTCTCTCTGTGCTTTGAAAGCCATGAAAATAGATAGAGAAAAGATGCCACACTACAGAAAATTGAAGTTACAGTGGAGTCCGCTTACGAAAAGCTCATTGGGATCAGAAAAAGTTTATCTTAAGCTAGGTTTATCTCATCATCTTATTATTTTATCTTAGAAAGTAAAAACGGGACTGGACAAAAAGTTGATTTTTACTATTTTTAGCAAGAGTTTGTCTTAAGTGAGTTTATCCTATCCATACACCACTGTAGTATAATTTGAGCAAAGGGTGGACAAGGCAAGACTTACCATTGCAGTTGTTGCAAGATTTCTTGCAACTCTTCAGCATGTAGGCAGAGCTGGTGCCGTCACAGTGGCCGTCCTTGGCCCATGCGGCACAGGCTGCCTCTTCATCATGGCACACATTGGTCTTGCCACCTGGGGAGGTTGTTGTTGTTGTTGTTGTTAGTTTGAATTCGTGTTGGAACATGTTCCGTCTTTTCCACCACCTTTAAATTATATGTTTCTTATTGAATAAATCAGGAATGATTCTTGTCCAGTTCTGATGCACACTTCAAATTGTATGTTTCTTATTGAATAAATCAGGAATGATTATGGTCCAGTTCTGATACCAACTTAAAATTGTATGTTTCTTATTGAATAAATCAGGAATGATTCTTGTCCAGTTCTGACACCCACTTCGAACATAAATTAGAACAAACGGTAAGGACAAAAATAGTCTGCTTTATCAAGGATCAAGTATGGTAAATCTAAAATAAATGCCAATTGAAGAGAAGGCCTACGTCACACAATGAGATACACACCTCCAGTTGGTTCCGGGGTTGTTGTAGTTTTCGATTTGTCTACAAAGTCCTTACAGTCCACGCTATCTCCTACTGCTCCACGCTCAGCACAAGATAGTGCGCAGAACTTGAGCATCCAGGAAGGGTTTACGTTACAAAAGTCGGCCTTGGCCCAGTTCTCACACTCTGTGGTGGAGCCGTGTTGGTTCCGACAAGATCCTGGGGAAATGACGCCACATGATGATGATGATGATGATGATGATGATGATGATGATTCTTCTTCTTCTTCTTCGTTCTCGATGATGGATGCTCTG